>OZ014438.1:63386915-63644396 GCA_963966035.1 Acleris laterana | reverse complement strand
CCCTAACTTCTCCTTTACAATCTTCATTTGCCGACATCTCGACATCGCACGAATTATTTTTGAAATTTTCAAAAAGAACAATCAATTTGAAATACATCTTGATTCTCCTCCAAATGGATGACCCATGGGCCATGCTTGTAGTTGCAATTTGTGTACATCAGAGCTTCAGAGCTAACGTGCACGTGCTTCTAACTACAGTTGGATTCAACACACACGAGTTTAGCCCACCCGCATTCGTGGGATAAAACAACTTTAGGTACAACTTAATATGGGCAAAAAATAAAGTACTTAATAGCTGTTTTTCTTCTTAGCGACCTTATTTTAGTTAAATTTTGCATATTAAGTAACGTACTTAATTTAAAAAAATAACATGATCTGTCTAGCGAATGGGTTTGTCTTAAATTTCTTAGGTGACGGAAAAGACTGTCTTTTTCAGGGTATGGACTGTTGTTTGGTTTTGGGGTCGTAATGGGGAAGTCAAGTTTAATTCATGGTAATGAATCGAGCCAAAAATGGTTCAGTATCCCCTTTAATCATTTTAGTGCGCTTTCTGAAACCATCCTTCTTATTTTCTTCTGCACGTCAGAGAGCATTCAGGGGGTACGTACCCGGATACTTTTTTCGGTACATGTATAGACATGTACAGGACATGTTTATTTCGTCGGTAATAAAGCGCACTGTAACACGACGGACACGGACGTGTTAGTGCCTTTGAAGAGCGGGGCCCATCTGTAGTACAAGCTCTATCGCACTTTAATCCGGAGCGTTTGTCCCTAATGTTTGTTGTAAATCATCGAAAACTTCTTTCGTAGTGTTCTTTTTCCAACACACAAGTATTTTTATTTAAATAGCAAAGTTTCGTTTCGGTTTATATGAGGTTTCGGTAACACCTGTACATAAACCAGAATTTATTATACATAAAAACCACCATTAGTGAATGCCAGTATTTTGTTTAATTATATAGTCGTTTATGCTAAAATTCCAAGTACAATTTAGGCAGATAGTCACTCACACTGCTCACACATCAGGTATTCACTGCCAGTTCATCCCGTTGACTGTCAGATGTTAGTGCTGTCTATTGTGCTGTCACAATAGGTATATGCGTTATTCTTCTTCCATTCAGATTTAATTCGCGGTTTTTCATCCCACCTTTTAATACAAAAAAACACTTACAGTTCTTTATAGTTTTTGTACAATGCTGTGCGCAATGCCCAATCTTCCCACACTTAAAATATCTCTTGTCTGCACTCGAACCTCCAGCATGTCCAGTATAGTTCCGCACATATAAGGCTGGGTTTTCCCCTGCCTTCTCCTTTTCTCTGACCTTGACCCTTTCATCCTCAACAAGTAACCTTGCAACTACGTCCTCGTAGTTTTACATACGCGCGTCGCGTCGAAAAAAGCAGCTGTAAGTTTCTGGTAAAGCCATCAACACCTTTGTCATCATAAATTTCTCAGACACTGTTTCACCGCATACTTTTAGTTGGCACTTCATTTCTTGAAGCTTAGAGAGAAAACAGATAAGTCCCCTCCCTCGTACTTTATCTGCAAGAACCGCTGCTGTAACATCAGGGTGCTGGTAGCAGACTTTGCTTCGTACACAGCATATAGCTTCTTTAATATCTCACTAGCTTTATCACAAGTAAGCTCATGGATTATCACGCCCTCGCTCAGCCCAGAGAGTATCATAGACTGTGCCTTCGCATCTTTCTTTCTTCATTCAACCTTGCTTGTCTCGGTACACGCCTCTGTACCGTCCACAACAGCAAATAACTCGCCTCCTGTGAATGCTACCGTGACCGGGAACTTCCAGACGCTCCAGTTTTTTTGTCCGTCCAGCTTAATAGCCGAACACATGAGACTCCATCGGCCCTTGCCCCATTCCGTACAGCCTCCCTCAGGCTCCACTTAGGCATGGCCTCGTGCCTCCTCAGGACGTCTCAATCGCCGTCGCCTCTAGCCTATTTACTGAACAGAGTTATGAGTCCTGGGCTCATAACCTGATAGGACAAAGAAAACACCCAAGGAAGGTATAATTAAGTATACTTAACTTTGTTTAATAGGTAAAGATTTAGAACACGTGACAAGTACAGTCTCTTGTTTTATAAGTACTTCAAAATTACTATAGCGACGCATAGATAACGAGTACATATCTGACTGTAATTGTCGTTGATATATTACGAGTAGGTATATACCTCATCACCATCGTATTATTATGCTGGGTGCGACAGAGACGAAACCTCTCTTATCAATCAAATCATTCAAATCATCGATACATTTTCGTGTCAAATAAATATCGAAAAATAAATGGATCATGGATGGATGGATGGATGGCTTCAGTCAGTGTCGTGGTATTTTCACCGAAAGTGCTTTTCATCAAAAAATACAAGATTAAATAGAGATTACTACTTCAAAATAAACATGAAGACAATGATTAAGTGTATAAATAAATGGTACAGTGTTTTCCTCGCCATGTACGACACACTATGTATAACTCTGTGGCAAAGTCTCCCCTAAACTGCCTTATACAGTTGTGGGGTTGTGCCAATAAAACTTCCCTCACAAATCTACAGATTACACAAATTTACTTATTTCACACCCAGTCACAAAATTTATTTGGAAACTAAGATAATGTAATGAACTTTAACCAATGCACTTAATGAACACACTTAAAACTACACTCGCATATATCTTTTAAAACTAAATTTGAAAAGGGTTTACGTCCTTTACGCAGTGCTAATGGCAAAGTTCTACAACAAATTACTAGTGTGTAAAAACAATAAAAAAATATTTTGTATTTAAGCGTAAGTAGGTATATTAAAATAATACGTACTTAATTGAAAACATCTGAATCCGGCCCTGGGCTTGCATTGTCGTAAACAAAGGAGGTTCGTATAACTAGACAACCTGTTATTATATTACGATGGTGTTTGGGATTTGGACTTTATTTAGGTAAAGTTAACGTTGACAAATTAATTTTGAGTTGATACTGTTTTAGAATAATTATGAATAACAAAGTTACTAACAAAAATATAGATTAAGTGTTTGCTACTCGTTTCTCGGTTGCTTACCGAATTTTATTTTTTATATGTATTACCCACGCAGTAAAGTGCCAAGTATGATCACAAGTAGATGTTTGGTCGAATGCCGGTAAATGATGTAATAAGTTGGATGAACTAGCCACTGTTTTTTCTCTTTTTCTTAGTAAGCACACATCTTCCCACTTGTTTCACAATCGACAATCAAAGCATATTTGACAGATAAATTTAGCCCTTTCTCTTTCTTACACTTGAAAATAGACAAGGAGAGCGGCAACATTAAATGGCAGATAGTTTTACTAATCCATTGTGAAACAGACCCTTAGACTCATTGTTTTATAAGTGCAATAATCATTTTACATTGAAGTTAATATTTTGTATCTTTTTTTATGGATGCTTCCTGAGCTCACAGATAAATTTACTTTAGATTAAGCATGTTCTCAATAAGTGTAATGTATAATTTCTTTTCGGAAATAAAGTTCTTAACCATAAATTTATTTGTTTATATGAGTGACGGAATGAAAAGGTCCCGACTATAGGTAACCTACAAGCTATCAAAATTCAAAGTCCTTCCCAACAATTCACATTTATATCATCAAACTAGATAAGCCAAAAGATATCACACATTATAATCTAATTTTTGTCGTGTACTTTGAACACATGTTTAATAAAGTAAATACATTTCCAGGGTGAAACCTAAGTCGTTAACAAAATGATCACCTCCGTGTTCTACCCACGAATATGAACAACTTTCACTATGGAACCAACTCTGAAATCGGGCCATTCTACTTTTCAGTGTACATTTTTGCTATCGTCCGATAAAAAGTATACCAAATGATGAATCCGCGAATAAACAAATAACGTGAACTTAGAATGTTTACGTTTAACGGTTTTCAAAAAAATAATCCTAAATTACTCAATTATCGCTGAAGAATCTTGGTAACTCGGTGGTAAATTGCACATTTTCCATAGAAAAGGCGGGGACATCAACGTCCACTGCGTTACTCACTTTATAGTTATTACAAATAACTTTTTATGAATTAGGTTAATTCTATATATAAGCTTATTGACGTCCCTTTTCTAGTTTAAAGTTAGAAAAAGCAGCACTTTACCGTTTGTTGAAATAAAAATAGTTTAGTGACAGCGTGGCTAAAAGTTATGTACAACGAAAAGTAGAATGGCCCAATCACGAAAAATAACAGCTGTTCATAGAAAAGTTCAATACCTACTCGACCAAAATGTCGATTCGTGATTTCAGAGTTGGTCCCATAGTGAAAGTTGTTCATATTCGAGGGAAGAACACAGAGGTGATCATTTTGTTCACGACTTAGGTTCACCCTGTATATAAAAGAACTAACGTTGAAAATTTGTCAAGATCGTAGCAAGTGGAAAGAAGTGGTCTCTGCCTACCCCTCTGGGAAACAGGCGTGATTTAATGTATGTATGTATGTAACGTTGAAAATCACAAAATGTTAAAATGATGTTAGCCAAAAACATTTTCACTTCTGATGCTAGTAAAGTCCTTCTTTATGCTGGGTAGAGGCTGCATAAAATCACATTTTATTCACTAGTGCATAAAGTAATTTCTTCTTTTAAGACTAAGGCACTTAGGTCTTACAGCCACAATACACCTTCGTTTAATTTATATATTTTTATGAGATTTAGGTTAGGTATATTTTGATTTAATTACGACATATGTATTACAATCTAAATACAAATTTACGATTAATTCGGGCGTGAATTTACGTAAAGGTAATATAACGCAAACATTTATTATATCTTGGCATTAAGGCTCATACCAAAGTCGAACGTCGCATACTTAACAAAAAAAAAAAAAAGTTTTTGTGACGGGAAGCTAATTATCCGTCAAATAAACTAAAAACTAGCTAAATTTGTTATGTTGTTGTTGAAAATTCAATAAGTTATTCGTAAATAATTTAACTATGTCTTCGAGTAGTGATAGTGACGATCAAATAATAAATTCTTTTTCGCTAAGCTATTTGTCGCACCGCACCGTGACCGCACCCAAAAGTAAGCCTTATGGGATACTAGCTTCTGCCCGCGACTTCGATTATCGTCCGTCGGGAACTTTTAAATTTTCCGGGATAAAAAGTAGCCTATGTGTTAATCCAGTGCATAAGCTATTTCCATTCTAAATTTCATCCAAATCCGTCCAGCCGTTGCTTCGTGAAGGAGTAACAAACACACATACACACACACACACACACACATTTTTTTTTAGGTTGACTTGAATTGATAATTCCTAACGTCACTTTTGCTATGATATGAAAGTCTTGTATCTACGCACTTGGTCATATTATAAACATTCCTTATGTTATGGGTTATGTAAAATCAATTAATCGAATAGAGAGTGAACTGATTTCCAAAGAAATACTATACCTACTTACTTCCAGAAATAAACCGGTCAAGTTCTAACTTCAATTTAATTAAAACACTTACTGTTTACTACCATTTTTTCGGCTCGTGACTCGTGACGTGATATTCGGGTATAGGGCAAGGACCGGAACCGGTATCCGTTAAAATACACTTTTGATGGGGTATTCGATAGGCTTGTTTTTAAAAACCCCATCAGTGCGGCAAGCGTATCGTCGGCTAGCCGTAATAAAAGGCTAATCAATTGAAACGATTGATTCGGCTTTTCGCTTGCAGACTTACCGGTATCAAAAACCCTTAAAACGCTTGCCGCTTTTAAAGAGGTTTTGAAAGATGTCAAGCTATTTCAATCTATGCGCCTAATTCCTACGACTTATTATTGCATAACTTAACAATAGAAAGGCTAGCAGTCGGTAGGCGCAAGCGGCGAGACGAGCTGCACATGATCGCCACGACAAACAATAGTAAACCTTAAGCCGTTGCCATTCACGCAAAATCTTCAATATTTTATTTGTATTTTATACTTTGTTTTGATTTTTGAACAGTAAGTAATAAATTTGTGAGCGAGCGAGTTAGATTCCGGTGACTTCGGTCGATTTCGGGCTGTTCGGCAAATCGGCACACGGCCGGCACGGGGTGTTTGTTTACCTATTAACGTAATGTTATTCATTGTTTCGTCATTTGTAATGCAAGCCTCTCGCTCAAGTTCAAGTACTTAACATAAAAGTGGTCAGTGATAAACTGATAAAGTTTAAAGTGTGATAGGGTAAGCGTACCAGTGAATGAACAGTGCTAGTGAATGAACAAAATGAGCCGTTTTTCGTAAATCAAGGGTTCTTTTAATTTCTACCCTACAAAGTATTTTTTTTTGATTGGCATCTTTACTAGTAACATCATGGTAACATTAAATTCAACTCAGTTGCTTTAGTTGAACCATGGCGGACATCTAAAGTTGACGTGTCGCAGACGTGTTTTCGTTGTATGGGGCAGTAGTTAAGACGGGTAAGTTATCTTGTGTTTGAAGTGATATTGTTCTTATTCCACACAACTGAGATCCGTAGTGTGTGTTTATTTTAAGTCTTAAGGATATATTTTTTCTATTTACAAGCCATATCAAGTGTTTTTGTTTCAAATTGCCATTTTTGGCCAAATGTTTTATAACTGGATCACAGAAACCACTAAAACTAATGAATGAACGACGGTGTTCATTTACTAGAACCGCGTGAATTACTTATTTTACAGTATTGTGAGTTTTCGTTGTTCTATTAGAGTTTCTTTTTCAGAAACATAGCTGTTAGTGGCTTGTCCTTCATGTGGCCAGTATTCGAACAAACTCTTAAATGCTTAAAATGTTCGTTCATTTACTGGTTTATTATTTCCAGTAAATAAACTACCACCAATGTGACTGGTTCATTTATTGGCTTAGCATAAAATTTAAGAGCCAGTTATTGAACTATCGTTATTTGAAAATAACCTATTATACCTACAGCGTTTTCAGGCGGGAAAGTTGCACGTCAATCAACACTAAGTAGTAAAATAACATTTTTATAAATCAATTTAAAAGAAGGATAAAACATAATCAACAATTAAACATTGTTCATTCACTGGTTTCATTTGTTCATTTGCTGGTGTTTCTATGTTCAATCACTGGTGTTTTGGAGTGTTTGCGGCTTAAAATAGCTATAACTTAAAATTAAGCAATGTTATTGTAAAACAAACGTTATAGAAGCAAACTAGTATACTTGATTGATTGATAACGACATTTATATTTGTTGGTAACAACTTCCATTTTATTAAAAAAAATATTTAAAGACGAAATTCTCCTTAAGGGTTCATTCACTGTTACGTTTACCCTACCATCCAATATGGCTCCAATAAAAAAGGACGCCGTGCATCGATATTTTAAATATGATAAATCATCTAACACGAGCACCTGTGAACTATGCCAGAATAAATTAAAGGTACGTACCTACCTATATCATATTTACTCATCCTATTAACACAGAACAGATAGATACTTATCTGTGATGTGCTATTAATTTAAAATACTAATTCTTGGACATAAATCAGAAGGTAAGTAGAGTACCTATACCTATGTAAGTAAATGTTAATCGAAAACCTTTATTTAAATTAAATAATCAAGTTGTCAAAAAACTAAGTTATTAATGTTATTCTTATACATATGGTAAAAGGTAGTTCGAAGTATGGTAGTTAGAATCTCAAATAGGTATATCCTACTAATATTATAAATGCGAAAGTTTGTGTGTGTGTGTGTGTGTGTGTGTGTATGTTGCTCCTTCACGCTGCAACGGGTGGACGGATTTGGATGAAATTTGGAGTGATGATAGCTTATACCTTATACCCTGGATTAACACAGGCTAATTAACACAGGCTACTTTTTATCCCGGAAAATGGGCCAGTTCCCGAGGGAGCAGCGATAAACGACTTCTACGCGGACGGAGTCGCCGGCGAAAGCTAGTACTTTTTATAATTTTAAGGTAAATAGGTTTGAAGTTATTTAAGAAAATAGGTGAAGATTAACCATTCCCCCTTATCTCCGAAACTACTGGGTACGGGGCCTAAAATTTTGAAAAAAATATAGAAAAATATTACTCCTTTATATTACAGGAAAACCTATAAGAAGTCTACTATTATAGTTTGCCTCATTTGGGTTCGTTCCAATGTCCAGTAACATAAATAAACTAATACCCACAAAGAACTCGTGTCAGTTTATTTTATACTGGACTTTATTTTTCGCTTCGTTTACGGAACCCCCGGGCCACTTTGACGCGAGTAACGCGAGTTTATTATTTACTAGCTTCTGCCCGCGACTTCGTCCGCTTAGATTTCGATTATCGTTATGCCCTCGAGAACTTTAAAATTTTCCGTGATGAAAAGTAACCTATGAGTTAATCCAGGGTATAAGCTATCTCCATTCCAAATTTCATCGAAATTACACACACGCACACACACACACACACACACACACACACACACACACACACACACACACACACACACACACACACACACACACACACACACACACACACACACACACACACACACACACACACACACACACACACACACACACACACACACACACACACACACACACACACACACACACACACACACACACACACACACACACACACACACACACACACACACACACACACACACACACACACACACACACACACACACACACACACACACACACACACACACACACACACACACACACACACACACACACACACACACACACACACACACACACACACACACACACACACACACACACACACACACACACACACACACACACACACACACACACACACACACACACACACACACACACACACACACACACACACACACACACACACACACACACACACACACACACACACACACACACACACACACACACACACACACACACACACACACACACACACACACACACACACACACACACACACACACACACACACACACACACACACACACACACACACACACACACACACACACACACACACACACACACACACACACACACACACACACACACACACACACACACACACACACACACACACACACACACACACACACACACACACACACACACACACACACACACACACACACACACACACACACACACACACACACACACACACACACACACACACACACACACACACACACACACACACACACACACACACACACACACACACACACACACACACACACACACACACACACACACACACACACACACACACACACACACACACAAACTCTCGCTTTTATAATATTAGTAGGATATATATATTTATTTTATATTATTATTTATATTATTTTATTTTATAATGTAATAAGACCATAATTATTATATAAAACCTAAACTTTAACAATTCAACAATACGTTATACAGTGTCGCCCGAATGCGCTGGTGAGAAAGAGACCACAATCAGGATTAACCCAACCCTATTGATACGCTGTTTATTCAAGCTGCCAACACCTTGTCGGACAACAAGCGCAATGGAAGCGGTAACCTTATTCGAAAAGGTAGTCCTAACGATACGGCAACACAATCGATAGGGCTATCCGTTGTACGGTTAGCCAATGTGTAGGCTTTTGAATCGAAAGCGCTAAGCGAATGAAGGGGTTTTCCGGTCCTTGGTATAGGGGTAGGTCCGTACGTTCGCCTTGCGGTCTTTTCTTTTTCATTTGTAGGGTTCAGGGCCCATACTTTTCATGCCGTTGACGTAAACATGACGCCACGCTACTTACATAGAGTTGATTACAAATGGTTTTATAGTAATTATTAACAATTAGTCGTCAAGTAGTAGTGAGTTAAGTAATCAATTGACGCGAAAAAAAATACCTACTCGTACTTCATTCGTAAAACGTAAATGAAACTACCTATTTGTTTTGTATTTTGTGTCGTTATATACATTTTATTAAATGGTATTGTTACCACATTTCAAAAATTAAGCGCAAAACTGAATTCCTCCTCTCCAACTTGAAGCACACCATACTTATTACTTTAAATCCCATACAGAGAAAATCTTCGTCATTTTCGTTTTCATACGTAATTTAATGTTTATTCCTAAAACTATTATTTTTTAAACATTTATTTCTTTATTTTATATTTTGATCACTATAAGAACAGTACAAGTTTTTGTCGCGTACGATTATAAACGGACATTTTTTGCAAAACTCTTGTAAAGATGACATTGTGCCAATTGACATTTTTTTCAACAATGTGACACTATTCAAATCTAAGTTACATATGTTTTATTTAGTAAACTGACAAAGTGTTATTTTTTTGAGTGACAATAAGATAAAAGTCAGTTAGACGTCACGTTATTACTGACTATTGACTCATTATTTCAAGAATCGATATCGGTTAACTAAAGAGGTTGGCATGATTATAACGAAATACGAATTGGAATCATACTGTATGTAGCGTGACGTCATTTTTGCGTCAGTGGCATGAAAAGTACGGGCCCAGTACGGCTAGCACAAGTTGTATGTTCTCGCTTGTCGCTCATTGCGTCTCTATCGTTACAGACTAGATAGAAAGGGAGATCCGAGCGACAAATTAGTCGCGGACAGCTTGTGCTATCCCTCCAGGTAGGGGTCCGTTTGTCGCTCAAGATCCTTTTTCTCTAAAACGACTAAAGCTGAAAAGCTGGAAGCCGGGACTGGAATTAAAAATTTGTAGTATTTAGTGGTTAAATTGAGCCTTATGTCATAAGAAATTTGTTTTTTTTTTAATATATATATTTGCAACGAAACACGAAAGTCACCACCAAAATATCTTTTAACCTATTATGTAATAAATCAATTTTACTCCCAATTTACATCTTGCACGCACGTGCAATTTGAGCCAATTTTTTCCCTGCCACACGGCTTATTATGTGATTGTTTCTAATGCACAGTACACAACTATCTATAAAGTTATTAATGGTTAACAGAGCTACAAGTTTCCATTCATCCACAAAGATTCGTCCCACTACGTAATTGTACGTATGGACATGGGGAATGGGCGTCTCCAGGGGTTTCGTCCACGACGGACGCCGGTCGAGGAGTGGGTCATGCGGCGGTACGGCCGGAACATCTTAAAGAATTTACAGCATTTTGAACAATTTAAAAATTAGGTATCGATATCAGCAGGGCTAGACCAACCAACTAAAAATATGAAAATAATAGACCGCAAAACGATTAAAAGGCCTTTACTCTTACATAATATTTTGGCTTGCGGTATGCGTATTATATCAAGAAACGAATTACACGTACGACTGAATCAGTCACTTGTCGCTTAAACCGTGCACGCACGTGCGACTTTGTATGACGCATGTTGCATCCGCAGCTTATCAATTTAGGTGACTTAAAACGTCAAATTGAAACCGAATGGAAGCGTTTGAACATACCTTATTACATATTATGGCTACATGGCGTGTTCTCGTTTAACTTTCGCGTCGAAATGTTCTGCTGCTGGGAAGGTGCTCGTAATCAAACGCGCTCATACCTGTCAGTCGCGGCCAGCCATGCGCCAATTCGATCGCTGGGAAAATGCAGTCATTTGTTTTCAAAATGGTGAACGAACCAAAGTATTTCGTGTTGGACTGTGAGTTTTTTAACATGCAATGGTAGAGCAGTGCCTACAGGATTTAAACAAGTGGAGTAGTGAATAGAAACCGTATAGAGAGAGAGATAACATAATTTAGGAAGTCAGGGTTCTTAATTATTGTCCTCCCCCTCTCGGTATAGGTGATAAAGCCTATTTTTACCTAGGGATGCCTGCAGTAGCCCATCCACTAAACTTGGTTTTAGACCTAGAAATATTTTGACGATTGACTTTGATTAACTTACTCTTAACCGTTTTTTTATCAAACCGGTTAAGTACCTAGTTCTGGAGATTACACCCAACATATACAAACAAACCAATACTTAACCACAAAATTTACCAACCTCTGGTTTAAACAAAATAAAAACCCGTGATGTGCGAGGACTCGCGCACCGGGGGTTCCGTATTGCCCTACTGACACTTGGTCGGATCTTAATATTAGTCGATTTTATTTAGGGTTTACTTGCACTATAATCACACGAAAGTCTTCGCTAGCATGTTTTATTACCGTTTTGACCATCCAACAACAACAAAATAAACTGTATTGACGGACAACCAAAAGCATATTAAATGAAAAATAAAACTTATCGCATAAAAATGATTTTCAAAATCGTACGTAACTAAGTATTTTAGTAAGTATTTAATTATTTAATTTACCCAGTACTTTTTGGCCAATTTCATGATTCTATTTCGACACTACATAATACCCTATGGCTATGGATTCCCTTGCGAGGTTGTGAGTGTCAAGATATGCGGCAGAAAAGGACATATCTTTTGATTGCGTTGTCTTGAATGACATTGCAGACCTGAAAATTTGATATTAATTACAACTTGATACTTCCCCGCGTTCCCTGAGAAAACACTGTGTACTCTGTGGCATGGCGTCAAGACTACTCAAGACCTCGCTCGTGGCTCGTGGCTCGGAACTCTCGAGACGATGATATTAGTTAGTCGGTAGCGCTAGCGATATTCAAATCAAATAATGGTTAAAACAACGCCACATCCTATAAGGTAAAACAATAGTACCTACCTACCTACCTTACATAGGCTTTTTGAAATAACTAAAAAAACCTCAAAACTCAAATGTTCTTCTCAAAACTTTTTATTATTTAATAGGTAAGTATTTATGTACATTAAAATTAAACGTATATAAAAAAATATTCTGATCATGTTCCGAGCAGTGTACTGAAAGGTCATACAGCTTTCGCTTCTATCTCCTGAGCCGAGGTGCCCACAATGGTGCGCCTCCCTCACAGTCAAGTGCGAAAATGTAACAGTGCGCAGCACTAACATTTATATTCCAATAAAAATAAATCGCTTCTATCATACCTACCTTCTATATACCTAGTATAAATAAAAAATATCAAATGGTCAATGTTCATTCATTAGTTATGAAGCGACAGTTAACACACTTCTAGTGAGACATTTCTGATGCTACCTACACGCTGCGCCCTCACCGTTTATTCTTTCGTATATAAATAATTTATGTTTCGCAAAAAGCTTAAATTTTACATATACTCGTATTTAAAGGGGAGGGATTTCGCAAAGCTAGAAATATCAAGTCGCAATTGCATATAGGCAGCTACCTAGTAAGGTAAAGGTAACGTCGGACATTGCAGTCATCATCGCGCGCCTTTGTGGCAAAAAATATTCTGAGAAAAGCGGTGGCAATTTGTTGAGGATAGTGACGGGGGTACCTACTTCGGGACGCGGCCATCGCGGGGAGCCGGGGCAGCCGGCAGGTACGGCGCCGGCGCCTGCGCCGCGCCCGCGGGGCCTCAATCAAAATGCGTTAGTTAAAACAATTCTCTTTATTTCATTATAATAGTAATAATTGTATTAATATCTAATCATTCTTTATAATAATGTACGCTTTATAAACTCCACAATATAAAAATACGTTCTTATACAATACACAAAAATAAGCGATCATCTCAAGATGATAGCATAATGCACTATGGCGGTGTGTAGATTAAGGCACGTCGATGGAGGGCTACGCTACGCCCCGGCAGGCACCAGGCGGGCGTCGGCGACTAGATCACAGGAGGAGTGGGGCCCAGCCCCGGGCGCGCGGCCTCATCTGAGCGGCGCCGGGAACGCGGGCGCAGGGCCCCAGCGGGCGCACGAGCGCGCGCAGCCCGCCGCGCCGACCGGAACGAACGCCGATGCGCGCGCGCCAGCCAACGCCGGTTTACGCTCCGACTCGTCCTCGAGCAGGTAGGGCCGGAACAACTTAAACGGCTTGCGCGCCGGCTCCGCGTGGGGCTGCGGTAGCTGCGCAGGCGGCGGCGACGGCCGACGCACCGACAGGTCGATCGGTTCGAAGCTCAGCGGGGCCGGCAGTGGCGTTGGCGCCTGCACTGGCAGTGTGGAAAGTACTGCGGGCGGCGGAGACGGAAGCCGCGCGCTCTCGGGGGAACCAGCGGCGTAAGGCGGTGGTGATGGTGCCGGCTGCGGGGCCCGCCTCAAGAGCGCCGCTCGTAAGGCTGGCTCGGCCTGAAGCCACTTCTGTATCTGACGGCGGTGGATGCCAAATTTTCTAGCGGTTGCGCGCTGATTTCCGCGGCACTGAGCGTCGCGTCTGTACGCCTCGAGAACTTGCAGCTTGAATTGTGGTGGGAAGATGCGGCGTGAACCGGCGCGGCCGTCGGGGCGACGGTCGGAGGGCGCGGGGGCCGGGTGTGTATGGGCGGCGGCCATGTTTGCGTGGATACGTATGCGCGTGGCGGCAGTCGGCGCCGGACTGACTGTCGGCGGATGTCAGCGGCGCGCTCGCGCTGCCCGCGGCCCGCGCCTCGCCGACGTGAGCGAACAGCGAGCCTCGTGTGCCTAAGGGCAGCTTTACAATCACGCAATTTATAAATCTTATAATACCTAGTTAAATATTAGAAAAAGTTATGCCCGAAATCAGGAGACTAATCTGTAATGTGTAAGTACCTATGTCATGTCATGACATGAGTCATGATCCCAAGTAGGTACCATTAGGTTAGTTAGTAATTATACTATAACTTATAACGTAGGAAGATTTATTTTTTTAACGTAGAAATTACCTAAGTAGGAACGTAAACTACCAACAAGACAAAGCAAAAAAAAGGACAGTCGGCAACAAAAGCTTGTCCTAAAAATGATTCTTTTGTCAGAAACTTATTTACTGAAAAAAATAGTTAAGTACCTACAAAATGTCAACCCTAGTAAGATCTCTCTGTCATAGGTACAGTACAACTTCTATGACATCATTTGTATATTGTCCCTGGGTTCACACTATACATAGAAGTAAGTAGGTATGGTATATGCTTGCACTGACAATATAATTACCTACGAAAGGTGCTTAATAAAAAAAAACAATTTTGTCAACAGTGTGAACGTATATCAAGTCAGTAATCTCGCTTGCCTCATTCTCGGCGTGAAAAAATGCCGCAAGTGGGAGCCGATAGCACGTAGCGCCACCAGTGCTGTCCTTTTCTGTCTCGTAAGCCGCTGCAGCGAGAGGGGGATAGACACTTGGCCTGCCTGGCCGCTGCTACATCCGTTTACGAAACGAGTTTGCATGCGATGTTGCCGCGCAGTGCGAGCGAGGCGCGGGCCGCGTTCATGAGCTGAGGGTGGGGGGCGCGGGCGGACAAGAATGCGCACGGAGCGGCAACGGCGCCGTCCGTGGCAGACAGGGTGTCGCCGGTTCGTCGGCGTAGACAGGCCGTCGCTTGGCGGCGCTAGCCCCCCTCCCTCCTGCGTCCCTCGCCGCAGCGCACATCAACAAGTTATTTCGGCTCGAACCTGTTTATGGACAGAAGATCTCAAGTGATATGCAGCGTGAGAGCGCTTGTTGCGTTTTGAATTGCACCGATGGCTAAGCGCCATCGCCGTTTCGAGGAAAGTTGTTTTTTTTTGTCGTACGAGCGCGGCCGCCTGCCGCGCCTGCCTTGCGTCGCGTCCGGCGACCGTGAAAACAGCTACCTATCCACTATATTCCCCTCCCCTCCGTGATCTAAAATAAAATTATAGGTTAAATTAAGTATTTCCAAAACCTACCCGTTAAATTACACGTAAAATATAAATTTTTACTAAACTTTAGGTAAAGGTATTAAAGGTTAGAAAATTAGGTTAAGTAGGTACTTATTAATTTTATTTTTAAGATTGTGCCGGTGTCTGATCTGATCACAGGTAGGCGCTACCCGCGACATCGTTTACGCTGACCATCCCACGGAAACGGGGATTAGGGTTTTCGGGATAAAGTAGGTAGCCTACTTATGTGATGTGATGATCTATTTGAGCAATTCGGTCAAGTGGGATGCGAACTCGTGCACCTAGGATTTCGAATTTTAAGTAAGTAGATATTTAATTGAGAGGTAAAAAAAACAAAACCCGCCTTCACCAAGCAAAAAGTACTTAAACGTAAATATGGTTCTTCATAGTCGTTCAACTATCTTAATCGAAATATCTTGTCGCCACCCTTGGAAATATAATTATACCGATTAGGAGTTTCAGTGGCCATTTGCGGTCTTCATCATCAGTTCTACTTCACTAGTGCTTTTCAACAGCAAATACACGAGTTACAATGAAAAATACCAAAATCGCTATAGGTGTGCCTGTACATTTTGAAGAGTTCCATCGATTCCTCGTGGACTCATGGATCAGATCTTCATTTTGATAAGAATTGGACCAAAAGGGGAGGACCAGCTTCCAAATAAAAAAATAATCATCAAAATCGGTTCACGCAGTCGAAAGTTCTGAGGTAAAAAACATAAAAAAAACAGTCGAACTGAGAACCTTTTCATTTTATTGAAGTCAGTTAAAATTCAAAACTAGAATCACGTTCTTAGAAATAAATGCTTTGGGACACTTGCACAGACAATTGAACACTGGGTTACGATTACGACACTAACTCGAGTCAGTAAACGTCAGATTCATACGAAAACTGTCATTTTAACTCGAGTTAGGCTCGTGCAAGCGCATGTAAATTTAACCTAAGGGGTTAACCCCAGTTAAAATTATTAAAGAATGTCAGATAGGTACAAATGCTTTAATTGGTTCTAAAATATACTGAGATCAGATAGCTCTCACCGAACACTGGCTATTGCGGCCTGCCTCATTTGGCCTTTGCCTAGTTTGGAGATCAGGGTAGGATTCTCTGAACAACGACGGTCGGACGGACGGACGAGTGAATGTCCAAGCGGCGAGTTTAAGTAGGTAGTCCCGACAGTGCGAACAAAACATATACCGTATAAGGCTGCTAAATTGAAAATGCACGTGCTAAAATATGTTTTGTTCGCACTGTCGGGACTACTTAAACTAGCCGCTTGGAGTTGGTTTTACAATTAATTGTGCAATAGTTTTTTAGCAACATACTTTAAGTGCTTAAATTAATCTGTCTCCTTGTACAATTATTTTACTTAAATAAATTTTATTATTATTAAGAACTGTCATTTTTAACCTGTTAACCTGGAGTTAACCTAGCGTTATCTTTACGTACAAGTGGGCCTTAGGCGGACTTGCGCGGACCAGAGTTAGCCCTTAACCCAGATTAAGCGTCTACTTTTGTACGTGGTTTGCCGCCTAACCTCGGGTTAAGACGGTAACTCTGGTCCACGCAAGTGGGCCGTGTCTTAACCCAGTGTTAAATGTTCTGTGCAAGTGGTCCTTAAAACTAATTATATGAATTATAGTTATATAGCATTATGCTGAGCCAGTGTCCGATTCACTGTTGCGAAGACACACACACTAACTACTTGTTTATTGCTGTTTTCTGTTTTAACTTTATTCTGTTGTCTGTAGTGAACAAATGTATTTTTCTTTTTCTTTTCTTTTCTTTATATACTCCTACGAGACGAGGGTTACACCAAAATAAATAAAATAAGTTCTACCAAACTTTCTGGGAATTTGTCGCTAAAAGCAGCTTATAAAGGGCAATAGTTCATATTTGGCTATCTTTCATGCTTTTAAAATTTGACTTCAGTTTTATTTTTTTTATGTTATAAAACCACTTGAGTAAAACTAAAATATTAAATTTGTACTACAGCTAACTTATAACAGTTATAAAACAACACCCTCTGTTGCACCCACTTGCCGCATCGCGTGGAGGACACTCGCAGCGTGAGCCCGCCGTGCTGCGGCCTGCGACGCTCAGTGTTTGGGCAAAGAGGAGCCTCGCCTGTGGTCGCCAGAGACGCCGAATAATTTTTCGGACACTTCTTTGGAAAGTGTATTTTTTGTATTTTTCGTTGGTTTGATTACCCAAAGTAAAAAAATCTTATTTAAAAAACATAAGAAGTGTTTTGCTTTAGGAAACAGGTCTACCTTAAATATTGAGGGTACTTTCCCTCCACGTTCAAGATTCAACATTCTCGCCCGCGCCGCCCCGGCCCGCGCGGCCTCGGTCGGCCGGCCCGCCAGGAACCAGGTAACATGTCTCAGCGAAATTATCTGTCTTTTAAATTATCTGTTAATTGTAATTATCTGTTTTTTATAAAACTATGCTAAAACCAATAAGCAACATAATTATACTTCTTTTGCCATCACCTCGGTCAATTTTAGGCCCGACTAAATGTAATGTAAATATAGTTCTTTTATTTTTTAAGTTCTTAGATTGGTACCTATTCAATATAGCGTTAAAAAGTGGTATTTTGTAGCTGTATATCGTATATCATGCAGAAAGTTGGAATTTTCGAACTACCTAGTGCTTTTTAAGGTTCCGTAGTCAAACTACGAACCCTTATAGTTCTTTTTTTTTTTTTTTTTTTCTCTGCTCTTTGGGACTAAAGCTCTTTATTAATCTCTAGGGATTAAAGTATTTTTTTTTATTTACTTTGGAGACCCCTAAACAACCACTCACGTTGTTAGTGAATGGACGATTATTATGTTTCGGAAGTAACATCTAGACTATTCAACGATAAAAACAGTGACGTTACAGTATTCTCTATGAAATCGTAATACACACATTTTAATCGACGAGTACAAAAAAGGGTTTTGTAGTGCTTGAAATAAGCTTTAAAATGAGCACTATTAAAAGTCTTTTGCACGTAAAATAAGTGAGCTGTATTGCAAATAAGAGGAGCATCTAATGTCTATCCTTAAAAATCAATGGGTTGGGTTTCATAAGTGCCATTTCCACCAAAATTAAAATTAATCGTATTCCGCCTAGAATTAACTTTATTATGAAGAGTTTGATAGATTGTATCAGTTTGGCTGCTTCAGGACACATATTTTTCAAAAAGTCAAGATTAAAAAAAAACAAAAAAAGACAAATTCTTAAAACACCCACCTTTTTTTCATAATATCTCAAAAATGACGACAGATACGTATAAAAGTGTAGGGATAAAAAAATTTGGTATTTTTCTGACAAACAATTTGGTTTTTTTGTTTTTTCTGTTAAACAAAAAATGACGGAGATATGATTGTTTAAAGAGCGCGTGGCAGCGCAATCACAGCCTCTCTTAAGCCCTTTAACCCTTCACCGTTTTAGAAAAAGGTTTTTTTACTATGTATTGCAATGAAGGATGTTGTAGCTCTCTTAATTACCTTTACAATGGTTTTTTATAAATTGTGATAGCATGAAAATTGAAGGAGTTATGGTCCAAAAACTTAAATTACTAACTTATATACGTAAAATGGTAGCAGTAATCATATATATTTACTGTTTTAATTTAAGGGTAGAAAAGCTTAAGAATATGATAATCATTTTCGAGAGTGTGGAATAATATTTAAACCTTTTCATTTTATAAAAAAAAAAAAATTGTCAATTTTTTATCAATGGGTACTTTTCAAGGGTTGAAAGGGGGTTAAAAATTTGATAATTATTATAGAGAATATAAAATATTACTTACTCTATACTTACATCTTTTTATGTCAAACCAAAGTATTTTTTTGTGATTTTTTCAATTTAGGGGTTGTTTGCAAGGGTTGTAAGATTTTCAAGGGGTTGAAAATGATTTTAATATGAGGTAATTGTGTTAGAAAACACTTTACAATTTCACCACTTGTTTTCTAGCGATAAAATGGCTCAATGTAAATTTTTCCATTAAGGGGTTGTTTACACCCCTTAAAAATAATAGGCGGAGTTCAGATCATTTTCACTTTTGAAGTTAAGGGTAAGATGAGCCTAATTCCAAAATTTCATGCAAATCGGTTCACAGTAAAAAAAATCGGAGGTAAGACCGTATTTTTCGCTTCAATGACTGAACTATAACGCGTGACGCCACATGTAAGTGAACTCGAATCTTATTTAGTGTTTTACATAATATTTATGGCAATTGAACTGATGTTATGGTATTTAAATGGTTGTTTTTTGTTTTCTGCACGACTTATGAGTGTTTTTTATAATTTTTTTGGCCTGGAAATTCGTTTAAAATGGAAAATCAAATACAGCGGTGATAGACGCCATTTTTTGCTGTGGATTAATACCGTGGTACCGGTAATAGATTTTTTTGATTTCGGTTATTTATACTTTATTTTTGGTATATGCGAGCGGTTAAACATACTTTCTTACGGTTATTCCAATCTTGATCTATTCACGCTATTAAAGAACCATTTCCCCCCCCCCAGAAACCCTTAGTTTTTAACAGAAACTTCAGTACTGAATTTGTATTTTGTATAGGAACCTTAAATTGTTAAGTTGTTTAAATATTGAGATAAAATCGTGTATTTACTTACTAGTTATGTAATTTTGGTTTTATACCTAGGTTGAATTATATACTTTTGATTTGTAATGAAAATAAAACTGCGTTTGTTTTTATGGGTCAGAATTAGGTTTTTCAAACCCTCCATATTGAGCCTATTACCGATGGTACGATCAGATAACCCTCGGTAATAGAATGTATGGGAATCTATTACCGCCACATTCAATATTTGTTTGGGTCGGTAATAGGTTCCTAAAGAAGTGTCTATTACCGAGTGACATTTTAGTCTTCTATTAATCATATTATATTAATCATTAATCCCATTTAGGGTACCGTAAGTACAGATTTCTTAGATAAAGTTGAGACTTTTACTCATCAGTAGGAAATTTCCGTGTTTAGGTACTGCATAATGTAGTGATCTTAAGTCATTTCTACTTCTCATCCTTATATTATAATTATACTAGTATACGAGTATTATCGTTATAGTCGTGGCCAAATAATTAGAAACGCTTGCGATTTTTCCATACAATAGCCTACAAATATGACTTTTCAAAAAGATCTGAATCAATTTTATAATAAACAAAGGTTTAAAATGTATGTACAATTTATCGCTGTTAAAAATTAATCTTTCATTTTATAATGATTTCAGAAAATATTTTTTGGCGTTCATTTTAAGTCGTAAAAACTTGTATGGGCGCGTCAGCACTAAGTTTTTTAAATCCCTATAAAATAATAAGTCCGTTTTTAACAGTAATTTGCTGTAGGTACATCAGTTTGAACCTTGGTTGATGATTTTAAATCCTATGTGATGGGATGTAAATTGTACGGGAAAAACGCAAGCGTTTCTTAGTATCTGTATACAGTGTAAACTTTTTATAACGTTATTCTTTATAACGATTAACTCCCTATAACATAAAAGTGAGTACAATTTGGTTGGTTTACCTTGAAACCCACACATTGATAAACTCTTTATAGTGCAGTAGCCATTCTCTATTACGAAGAAATGTGTTCATGTTTAGAAACCTTAAATTTTCATTATTGGTATTATTGTTATGTTATCTTATCAGAAACTAAACCTTTGAGGCCCCGAAACTTCTGAGGTCGTAGACAGCCGTCTTGCTCTAGTTGTTGTTAATTGCCTTGAACACGTGCATCATTTCACCTTGGTTTGCTTGGAAATGATGGTCTCGAACTAAACACACCAGGTACCTATCGTATTATCAGTCGTGAACCAACAAAAAACTAAAACAAACAGTATCAACAGAAGCAGCTCTCACGGCATATCACGGCTACGTCTCCTCTGTCCTAAGCTATGGACTATTATTGTGGGGAAACTCCGTCGATGTAGAGAGAACTTTTAGGCTCCAGAAAAGTTGTGTCCGTGCTTTAGACAATGCATGGTATCTCGTCAGCTGTAAACCTTTGTTTAAAAAATTTAATATACTTCCGCTCCCATGCCTATATATTAAAAACGTATGTCTCCTGGTCAAGGACCACTCAGACTATTTTACTCTTCGTAGTGACACTAGCGCACGACCCACGAGAGCTCAATATAGTGATTTGCTGTACCAGCCTCCTTGTTCCAATATGTGTACATGTATACGCTCGTATAACAATTTGCCAATGGAAATAAAATTAGAAAGTAAGCAAAAGTTTAAAATTAAATTAACTAAATGGCTTCAAGAAAAATATTTTTATAGTATTAATGAATATTTAACATGCTTAATGAAAACTTTGTTATATTTAATAAAAATAAAACATGACATGTAATAATTTGCACACCCGCATGCGGGTTGAATACGCACGAACTTATCCATTTTCTTGTAACACCCTGTAACCGTATTGTAGCAAATAAATATATTTTTATTTGATTTTGATTTTTGAACTTTGAAACTGTTAACATGGTTTTTATTTTTATATTCTGTATGTTTAGACATCCGTTGTTTTTATCCATATCTCAATCGCTCAAAGGTTAACTGGATAGATCTCTTAAAGGGATAAGTACGCCTTTGTACATACCTTTTGTGTTTCTGTTTCTCTTTTAGTTTGTTATTTTCATACTGAAACGTATTATTTAAATATTTTTTTCATCTTCATAAGTTTTTTCTTTTTTTCTTTCTATATGTCTAAATAAGTATGACAGCAAAATTGATAATTTAAATTTTGATTTTTTTATATTTGGAACCTGGGAACGTCACATAGAGGGAGTTACAAAAGACTTAGTATAATAAGTCATCAGTTTGTAGGGTGAATGACCCTGAGTGGCATACAAGTGGGAAAATTTTGAATTTAAAAATAATGTTTAGTAATTAGCAGTGATCGGAATAGGTAGAGCTAATTTGCCTACACTTGATGCACCTTCATTCAATAATGTATTCCCATTTCACTCACGCATGAATGAATATGCCTCAAGTTTAGGCAAATTAGCTATACCTATTCCGATCACTGGTAATTAGGTACGAAGATACTTATAGAAAACGGAAAATGTTTTTTGCAAGCAGTGTCATTGACCATATCATCTGACGAAATTACGAATTTACTAGATCTTTTGTGTAGTAGGTATATTATGAAGTTCCTAACTTCGCAGGACATACACAGGTCACAGGTTGACGATACGTAAAATCTGGTGGTTTAATTTGTTGATTTATGTTTTATACATGACGTGACAATTTGAATGTGTAATTTACACTGCAATTTAGTAAGATGTTTTGTTATTGTTATTTTTTGTTTTGTGAAACTAATCATCAGTGATCGGAATAGGTAGAGCTAATTTGCCTAAACTTGATGCACCTTCATTCAATAACGTATTCCAATTTCACTCACGCATGAATGAATATGCCTCAAGTTTAGGCAAATTAGCTCTACCGATTCCGATCACTGCTAATCATGTTAGTAAGACACATTTTTTATCAATGTTTATTTGTGATTTAAAACTACACCGTAGTAAATTAAATACTATTAGAGTCAGTGGCCTAAGTGCAACATTACATGAGAACCATCGAAAATCGGAAATTGTTGGACTGACGTTTTGTTACATCTGTGAGGCTGGATTCGACCAAATTTTTATTCAGAGAATAACGCTTACTTTCGGATAGTAATGTCAATTATTATGAGGTTCTGTCATTACTATCCGAGAGTAAGCGTTATTCTTGTAATAGATTTTGGCCGAATCCAGTCTAAATATATATAATAACTGCGCTGTGATTTAATAAAGGTATTTTGTCTGCCATGTACGTCTAATAGGTAATAAGTAAAAGTTATTCGTAAAATCAGTCGGTATAATTTTTTGATTTATGTTTTATATATTTTATAATTTGCTTTACTACCAAGTATTACCTAGGAATTTTCACTATTTGTAATTGATTGTTACAACTTTAAAAAAAGAAAAATATAAATCCTAAGTAAAAACATATTTTTACCGTTCTGTTTAGTCTTCTTTAAAAATGTGATGTAAAAAATAATATACGGAACCAAGCCATTATTAATTATTTAACCCACGGTAATAAGTTCCAAATCGTGAGTCGGGCACCTATTACCGATGGTAGAAAATTGCGGGCATAGAAATACCTTCGGTAATGGAAGCTGAATTCGCGGTAATAGAATCACAACCTGTGTATTACCACGGTAATAGAAGACTTGGGTATTTTGGTTCCAATAATTATTTTAAAGTAAAATGAGTCCAAAAATCTACGACGATAAAATTTCAATAAACACTCTTAATTAAAAAAAAAAATTCGCTAAGGAGCTTTGATAACCTTAATTTTTTTGGACTTATTTGAAAACTTCCTTAAGTACCACGGTAATAGGCGCCGTTACCTTAAATGTTTTTCAAGTTTGAATCTCTTGGCTAAATATGCAAGCATTTAAATCGTCGTCACTTTACAAAACAAAAACAACCGCGGAACAAAATGTGTAAGAAACTTTGTTAAACTTAGTATTGTAATTTTGTATGGAACGTCGTTTTTCCTCGCTTTCAAAGTGAAAAGTAGAATGTTTAACTCGAGACTAAACAACCACGATGACACTCGAACTACATATAACCACCCTCGCTCTCTGAGCTCGCGTGGCTAAACATCTCGTGTCATTATGGCTAGTTTTAGTCCCTTTTTGAACAAACTACTATTGAGAAATAATTGAAATTAAAATCGCACAAATGAGTCACTGCAAAGCGTTTACGACGAGAGCACGAATTGGGAAGCGAAGCGAGATCAAGTGACATCTCACATCAATCAAGCGGCCCTCAACTTGTTGACACGGGTGTATCGACTAGTATCGAGTCAATGATACCAGTGCAATAAATAAATTATGCAATTCTGGTTTTTAATTCATACAAAAAAGAGTTTACTTATATGAAAATAAAGTTTACCATCAACGAATAAAATTATTCAATTATGATTACAATGTAAGTATAGTTTTTTTATAGAAAGCCGATTTATTGTAAAGTTGGAAAATATAAATATTTTAAATACTGCAAATGTTTTTCGTTAGCGGCAGCACCTTTGTTTATGTTTTTTCTGTGGAAATAAAAATCCGACCTTAGCTCAGAAACTCTTAGTACTAGAAAGCTGTAATTTGGCATGAATATAGATATTAGTCACGCCAACAAAGTGGTAAAATATAATCATGAAAAACATTTTTTCTAGTGTACCTCCCCTACACGTAGTACCTAAGTAGGTAACGTGAGGCCGGCCTTACATTTGGTAAGTTTACTTACGTAAGTAGGGACGCAGTTATTTGTTAGACTAAGATAGTTTTTTTTTTCATTCTAACATTTCGCTCATTGAATACAAAACGGACACATTCCAAAATAATTTGCTCTTCCATTAAAAATCGTATTCCAACCGCTTCTAATTTTAAAATGCAACACTGACTCATTTCGGATTGTGTCCGTTTTGTGTTCAATGAACGATATAGCCGTGTCCCTTTGACAGCTAACAAAACGTAAAACGTTAAAAGTGCTGAATTTTTAACATCACAATTAATTCTTTCTTTACATTTATTAATTTATTAATTCATAAATATCAGCATTCAACAATAACCATTCTTGTTGTGAAAACGGATAAAATGTTCTGACAGTCCAAGTAAGTCAATGTGCGAAAAAAACGCATCCGAAATAATAAAAAAAAACCGGTCAAGAGCATGTCGGACCATACTCAGTGTAGGGTTTCGAAGCCGATAGTACAAACAAATAAAACCTCGCGACTAACTTAACATGGCCGTTGGAAAACTTTTATGCCCATACATCGACATAGGTCACGGTCAGTTTACCAACACCGCTAATAAGTCTTCGGTAGGTACATTTAAACCGTTTGTAACTCAAGAACCCATGAAGTCTACTTAGTCGTGCTCGTGATAGTTTTCCTATTCAATTCATTAAGTATTATGTGCTTTCATTTACGATATTTTTCAGATTTTTAGTGTTTGTAGTTTTGGCTGTAGTGGGGGGACCGGGAGGGGGGTCACTTGACTCTAACAAAAAATAGCCCTTTAAAGCTTAATATTTCTTAAACGGATCCCTTAATCGAAATATTGTTTTCACAAACCGCAATATTTTTGAAAGACCGATCCAACGACACCCCACACTATAAGGTAGACGAGAAAAAAAATACATCCCCATGATGTTACGTGTAGGGGAGGTACATTAAAAAAAAACAGATTTTATTCTACCACTTTGATGGCGTGACTTACGTGTATATTCATACCAAATTACAGCTTTCTAGTACCCATGGTCTCTGAGCTAGGCTGCGGACGGACGGACGGACATGGCCAAAGTATAAGGGTTCCTAGTTTGACTACGGAACTCTAATTAAGTCAAAACTTTTCAATTAAGCCGTCAACGTTAAATATTCGCATGTTTTTCTAGTTTCTTTTGTTATTAAAAATGAGTGATTCGAGTGACGACGACGTATTAACACCTGTGGAATTACGGGAAACCGTACAAAATGCGGAATTGAGCTTATTGCCTGAAATAGTACATTGTGCATCAAGGGTAGTAAGAAGGGGATTACTAACGAGAGTGTTAGAAGCCCGATGCCGAAGGCGGAGGAATGCAGATAACAATATATTTTTCACTTCTCATGCTCAAAAAGTTTGTCAAAATAGACTCATCAAGCGAGACTCAAGTGATACATGTACAACCGAGGGAAAATATAATATTATATATTTTCACTAGGGAAAATATGAAATTGAAAATAGAATGATTTACATTTACAAAACATCTTAATTTGACCAATCAAAATACTTCACCAAATTAAATCCACCAATCACAATACACATCGACTGTCAGTCGGAACGTTAGGTTCTTTTTGGTACGTACACTCGTTAACTAATTCAAATCTTTAAAAAAAAAATGTATTTGATATCAACCAACCATAATAAAGCTATATTAAAATCGACCAATCAGGTAACAGAATTCATTTCTCAAAACATTAGGTGTTTTTTAGTACCTATTTTACAATTGCTTAAATATCATAAATCGTTTGAGCTACGCTTTAAAGCGCTAAATACTCACTCGGTCAGCGCCGTTTAGTCTATATTTTGTATCTGTGTCAAATTAGTTTAAAAAAAAACACGCCGCCAAATTAAAACAATATTTTGCCGCGGAATACATTGTGGGTGGATAATCATTGTTAATTTTAAGATGTCGTCAAATGAAAATGAATTGCAACTTACGCCGAATACAATAATGGAGAAAAAGGCCAAAAAACTGAGTGAAAATAATTAGCCCGTGAAATATCGTGAAAACTATTTAAGGGCATACAATAATTTTACACAATGGAAAAATGAAAAGCAAGTTGATTCTAACAGTGAAGGTGTGTTTACTTTTATATAATTCTTTTATTTTCTCACAATCGAAGTGAAAAGTAGAGTGTATACTCGGGTCTAAAAGCCATATTAGGTACCCCTCGCACAATTTTCCCTCGCTTTGCTCGGGAAAATAACCATCTCGGGGTACTATGGCTTATTTTTGACCCTAGTTATACAATCTACTATTTTTGTGACATCTACCCACAGATAATGCTTAGAACTAAGTTTAGTTTTGAACTGGAATCCAGCCAGTTTTTGTCAATTTGTTAAAAATGTATCTACTAAAATTAATGATAAATATTAGAATAAATATTGACATTAACTTGAAATATAAAAATAATGATGGTTAATGAAGCGTAGTAGATTGTTTGTAATGCTAAGTTAGTCTAAAGCTATTAAGTCATAAAGATGAAATTAGAAATAGTTGCAAATTTTAAAACGTAAGTCATTACTCCCTCCCTAGGGTCTACAAAGTCGCCATAACTCCCCCGGGAACAATTACGGCCATTGTCCTTTTGTATACAGGCATGGAATAACACCATTTACCATCAAATGTGATGAAAAATTATGTTTTCCCTCGCTGTAGTGAGGTGTAAAGTTTTGTGGTATACACGGGGGAAAAGTTATTTTACGAAATATTATAGATATATATGTTATAGCGCTAATTTTTGTTAGATTCAAGTGTGTAGGTCCCCCCCCCCCCTACATCCAAAACTACAAATACTAAAAATCTGAAAGATATCTGAAATGAAAGCGCATATAACGAATTTAAAAGGAAAACACGACTAACTAAGAAACTATCCGTGTGGTTGCTGGGTTAGAAATTAGAATAGTGCCACTCCATGTCCTCCCCGTGGATGTCGTAAGAGCTGTTAGGCGATGGGCTTGCAACCTATCACTAATACACTGGTAAACCTCTTAGCCTAATTGTGCAAAATGTGGTTACAGAATTATACACAGGTTTTTAGAGTTGTTAGTAATTCTCTAGCTCTGCCCACCCCACTCTGGGAATAAAGGCGTGAGCTTGTGTAACTATCACGACTAGGTACACTTAATTAGTTCCTGATATACAGGCGACTAAAGTGTTTATACCCACTAAAATCATCTAAGGCAGCATCAAATAACTGTAAATAGATAATTAGCTCATACATTTAGTTTTTTGGAGATCATTTTTCGTGTTTTGTCGTAACGGCTTCGGAACCGTACACTGGTCCGACATGGTCTTGCCCGGTTTTTTACTTTTTCTATCTGCAAATCGTGCGGATAGTTAAATACTTATTACGCCCTAGTGTGTTCACTTTTCTATTTTATTTTATACTTTTGTACCAACACGTGCATCCAACCAAAGATTTTGCATGTTCAACCACTTAAGCAACTTTTTTACTACTTCATTTAGCATTAAAACTACATAATATACGATTAAAATAATTTAAAATTACATACATACATACACACACATAAATAGATTGGTACACACATACCCGCATAAACATATTCCCACATACACACATATACACATATGGGTACATACATACATGATGATGATGATGATGATGATGATACTACCTCACCTGTCGTGTTCCCCTGACCAAGTACCTTATGACTTTACCTCTTGCCAAAAATTAAAGGAAAAATTATCGCAAGCCATTTGAAAGCAAAGAAGATGTCTAAAGAAGAGTGGTCATCGGTATTTTTCAAGTGGTATGTTTTAGACTAATGTGATATAATAAGATACCGACATAAGGAATCAGGGGCTCTATTGTACTCAGTAAAACGACATTGCTTTATATGTTATCGCATTGTGTTTTACTCGGCCGTCTTTACTGTATAGTAAATAAGAGTTTTATAACGTTGACAATAAGATAACATGTTAAAAGCAAAATAATAAATTGTAAATTGGGAAATATGGCCGGAGTTTTAATGTGACTATTTAGGCTATAACTTCTGTTAGAGGTCTTTAAGTTATGCTATAAATGTCGGTGCTAACCTATGCGTAGACTCATTAAGGGTGCGTGTACACAGCTGTACGAGGATAATTAGCATCAATAGTGGAGTTTCTTGCAGAGCTTCGTCTCCGCAATAATAGTCTTGTCTGAAGCGCTAGTAGATCCACTCCATGTTACCGAGGTATAAAAGAGCCGTCATGTGGCCAATTACTGAATAAATATTTAAAATTTAAAATTTTCAATAGAACAGCTGCGCTGAGCGAGGCTAGGGAAATTAAGTATTCTTACTGGTAGATTTTTTCCTCTCGCATCGCTCCGCTACTTGTCACTGCTCTGGTGGATACCTATTCACCTTAAAAGGTACCTATTGAATGAAGCATTGGTTTAAGTAGGCTTACTAACGAGACAATTCACCTTCTGATATAGAATACATCTTTGCATTAACCTAACGTGAAGCTCGCGAAGCCCAAGAAGAATGAAGGCCTACAATAAGATAGTTTAGCACATTCATCAACTAACGACTCAATACTCGGTGGTCCTACATTAAGGCGAAGATCCTGTGGCCAGTGCGTAACTACATCATGATATGATATTGTATACCCAAGTAACACAAAACACCATTATAAAAAACATACAACTGCACGAACTGACGCGCAAAGCATTATATGAAAATCCTATATCAGCTGTATTTACTTTTCTACAGCTTTTTTAAGAGCAATTTGGGCCCCAAATTATACAGCATTGAGCTTTATAAAGGCTGCTTAGTAGCATTACAATGATTGCACAAAGTTATTATTGAAGTCGGTAAAGAACAAATCACTAGACTTAAAGCATTTATTGCGACCACACTACAGCCAGTATACACCTTATTAATATACAATCTCTAAATGGGAACATATTCAAATGCTAATTGTTTTATTTCAGAAGAATTTCTCAATAGATTTAAAAAAAGTTATGGTTACATTTAGTATTTATTGCGAGTTTGAGTGAAGATTCGCGAGTATTGTAAATAATTGTGAAAAATAATATTGAATGGTAAGTAAACTTTATTTTCTTTAATGGGTGAAATTCAGCTGCGGATGTCAGTTTACTGTGAAAACATGTTAAGTTTTGTGGTAATATTTCCACGCGCCCTCGTGATAATGCTTTTTATCACAAAAATATAGAAAATTATAATCGACTCTGAATATGTTTTGTAAAATTATAAGCTCTTAGCTTAATTTTAATGAATAGAGTTGATTTTATAGGCACCGCGCATAAAGTAAAATTATAGAAAGTGCTCTTTTAATCAGATTTTAGTCACTTTTAATCATTTTAATTGTTTCCGTAACAAGGGGAAACAGAAAGCAAATGGCGTCAGATAATATAAATGCTTTACGCATTCAACGAAAGTATAATAATGCTGTTAATCTTACTATAGCTAACCAAAATACTTTGAGCCTGTTTACCAAAGTATAAGACACTCAATAATACTCGTAGTATTCAGGTATATTGCAACACTTCATAAGAACATTATAATGTTTGCTGCCATTATACACCATAGTGATTAGTTTATATCGTGTTTGTTTGTAATACATTTCTTTATTATCAATATACGACTAAAAGCTTTATTGAAGAAACAGATTAGGAAGAAAACGGAGTTAAGATTTTATTCATTGTTTAGTGAATGTTACTATAGGACTAGCATTAAATGAACACAAACACAGATCATTAAAAAGTTTTTAATGTTAACAAATTGCCACTACAGCTCTGTGCAGGATAAAATATTTCGTTAATGCTTATTTAATGTATTGGGCTTTTCAAATTACTATTATAAGACTTTAACCTTTGTGTAAGTGTAAAAGCTATTTAAGTAGCTGTATATTATAAATACCTGATGCTTTGGTAGGAGTTTAATCTTTATTTAAGAGTATAGTATAGCTTTAAGCATTTCGAAACGAACCAAATGCTACTAAAAACTATTTTATCTTTGCCGATGCCAATTAAAAGTGTTATTCGGACTTTTGGACATAAATCCATATCCATTTTGGTTAATATATAGGTTACGTGTTACTTGGGTAGTCTTCTGTCATACATCCGTATGAAATGCATCGGAGAAGTTACCTAAATTGACCGTTTAAGATTTACCTTCCTACATCCACCAGACCGGTGAAATAAAAGCTTGTGCTAACACGAGTCCTATAAGTTCCTACAAATCACGTAGCGTCGCACAGCACAACCATTATTCCATTCATTACTTCCATCAGTGTACGAGTGCGTTAATTTAAATACACATTGGTGAAGTGGATCTGATAGCGATGGCCATGAACTCGCTAAAACGGCCGGAGTCTTTCATCTGCGCATCACATACACATTAAATTTACTCCATGCTAATATGGGGCCAGACCAGGCGGCAGCTGTCGGCCAAACAAGTTACTGACTACTTTAATATATTATCTTTAATATCGCGGATCAAAGTGAAGTAAATGGGTATATTCTACTAAGTAGTGAAAAACAGCTCATGATCATGGTCTGTACCGGATGCGACCTTTTGTTTATTGCGTACACGTAGGTGCTTACCTAATTAATGCATCGCCAATCCATCATTGATTTTTGCTCCCTCGAGAAAATAGGCAGGTACGCGTAATCCAATGAAATCTTTAGAATTAATAGTGACCTAATATAATGTATAAGCGTACCTAAATACTAATATTTTGTTAAGACTTAAAAGCCTTTGACTTGAACCCGATGGCAACATCGCATAGTTACGCGTACCTACTCGCATAGGCTAGGCATGTGGTACCTGCCTCTTGCCTTAATCAGTATCAGGCAAGCGATCATGATGTCGAGTACCAATACCAACGGACAAGGTCATGTACCCAGTAATTTAATCCACCATGACATCATGGCGCTGGCTAAAGCGGAGTAAAATATTCCACGAGCACGCTCGTTTTTGCGCCGGCCAGTCGCTGCAGCGCTGCCCGCTGCAATGATGGTCTGTGATCTACCGGCGCAGCGGCGACCCCCGCAACGGCCCCAACCACTTACTTTTGCGTCAGATTAATACCTAGACAGGAGCTACTTATTTTGTACAAAACAGAAGGCTTAGATTCCTTAACTTTTTAGTTTTCTGGGGCACTTTTTTATCATAATATATATATCCTATATATATACTCTATGTATATACATATATATATATAGAGTATATATATATATATATATATATATATATAGGTATGTAGTTGTTCGGGCTAGCAGAAACAAGCGTTGACTCGGCAACCTATTTAAGTTTGTGAAAAAAAGACACCAACCCGAAGGAATACAAATTTAAAACCCGGTCAAGTGCGAGTCGGACTCGCGCCCCGCGGATACCGGCGCACGGTTGGTAATTCGGTATTATATCTATATACCTATTCCGAGGTCGAATCGAGTCTCAACACTCACACTTAACATTTTTTTTGTATTTTTAGTTTTAATTATTTTTGCTTTTCTTAATAATACCAAATTTGACGCTTGTATTATTTAAGTACCTAGCCTTTTTACAACATAATATAACAAAAATAAATTATTCTGTCTTTTTGTCCCTAAATTTACTTCTTTTTTTTTTCTCTTTATTTATTTAGAAGCTTTGTTCAACCGTGAACATGTCAGCTCCAGCTGGCCTAAATACTACAACACTAACCAAAATAACACATAAAAAAAGGTTGATAAAAAAAAAGGCTACCAAATTTGGAAAGGCTCATTTAGAAAAAAAACCATAAACAAATTTAGCCACCTCTGACAAAGGCTCTGCCAATATGGATTGGAAAATGCCAACATTTGAACAATTAATACCAAAGTGTATAAACAACTGTTCCCTCTTTGCACGAGTCCGAACACATTCCATTAAAAAATGTTGCACATCCTCTACTGACCCACACTCTTCGCAGTTGGGCGACTCCACTTTCCTCATGAGATGTGCAAACTGATTTAAAGGAACATGTCCGGACCGAAGCCTATGCGCGCTGACAACCTCTGCTCTGCGTAGCCGAGTACAGTCGAACCAAGGCACCCGAGGAGGCTGACACTGAATAGTCCTGTACCAAATACCTTTGTCACGAGACCGTTCATCAAAGTATTCTTTCCAGCGACCATAAGACTTGCTTTTGTACCGAGTGACTACCTCTGAGAAATCAGGAGCAATCACAGTCTCAGCACCATCAAAAGCGGCCGTTGCGGCCAAGCGGTCAGCCTCCTCGTTTCCTGCCAAGCCGATATGTGACGGAATCCACTGCAATCTCAGGCATCTTCCAGATCCCTGTATAAAACTAATACGCTCTAAAATTTTGTAAGCCAATGAAAAACACCTTTCGCCCGAAGCACATCGAGCTATATGTTGAATGGCGCATTTGCTATCAGTAAGGATCACAATATTACTATAACTCAACATTTCCACATATAACAAAGCCTCAGAGATTGCACAAAGCTCCGCGGACATAACAGATACACCAGAAGAAATCCTAAACGGTGCCTTTTTACCATTAAATGGATCAAAAAAAGCTGCTCCTATCTTGTCAGTCTTGTCACCACACTTTGAACCATCGGTAAAAAGTTTATAAAAACCATGGTATTTCCTTTCCAGCTCTAAGATAACTTCAGCACGAAGAGAATAAGGATTGTAGGAACGCTTCGCACCTACAACGCACTCAAGATTGCGAAATAACACATTGTCCAACTCAAATTTAGACACCCACACATCTAATTGAAACATCTGTAAAGGATATGACGCATGAATATGTTCATCTGAGACCTCTAAAACCTCAGCCAGCAAAGGTTTCTTTTTCCCGCTCCAATAACCACTGTGGCTTAAGAACTCCAACTCACGAACCACATCAATAGTCGGACTATTCGAATAAGTTAACGTTTTTAAACAAAATTTTGAAGCCAAAAACTGCCTTCTGATATGTAAAGGAACTATACAAAGTTCACTTTCCATAACATGAATAGGTGATGATCTAATAAACCCTCCAACGACCCTCAACGCCTGATTTTGAACTTTCTCAAGCTTATATAAATGCGGTTTGGCACTATTGTCGTATAAAAAACATGCATAATCCATCCTACTACGAATCAGTGACATATATAATCTACGCAGGTGTCTAGGATGAACTCCCCAAGAAGCTCCAGCCAAAGTTTTTAAAATATTAAGAAATTTTTGAGTTTTTTCCACAACATATCCAATATGTTTTCCCCAACGCAACGATCTATCTAGCCACACTCCTAAGTACTTCATAGTAAGATCAGAACACAACTGATTACCACGTATATCGAGATCAACATGGTGAATTTTACGACCTTTACTAAATATGCAAAATGTTGACTTACTAGCCGAAACATCTAACCCTAACGTCTCCAAAATATTTACCATTATATCCAAAGAATCTTGCATTATACAAACACTATCTTGTAAATTCCTACACCTAACATATAAAACAAAATCATCCGCATATTGAGAAATAAATACCTTCTCTATCTTTTGACAAATCCGATAAGTAGCAATATTAAACAAAAGGGGAGACAGTGGATCCCCTTGAGCCAAACCTTTATCAGTCCAACGCTCCATAGAAAAACCAATATCATCATCTCGAAGAATGAGATGTCTCTCGCTCAAGAAAGCCCATAAATAATTACAGAAATTAGACCCAACTCCTAAACTGTCTAAATTACGAACGACTACTTCGACAGACACATTATTGTATGCACCTTCAATATCCAAGAAACATGCCAAAGTTGACATATCTTTAGAGAACCCCACTTGAATGTAAGACACTAGGCGAGCCAAACAATCTGCACACGACTGACCTCTCCTAAAACCTACTGTGTTCCGAGATAAAACCTCATTTTTCTCTACAAACCATTCCAAGCGTCTCGCCATCATTATGTGAAATAATTTACACACACAAGACATTAAGGAAATAGGTCTTAACTTCGATAAATGATCCTCCAACTGACTTGATTTAGGGATGGGTACAACCTGGATATTACGCCACTGCGTAGGGACAACGCCGGAAGCGAAGATTAAATTGTACAGCTTGAGCAAAAACGACTTAGCGATAAACGGTAAATTATATATAACTGCATACGGTAATCCATCAACACCCAATGTTTATTCCATTCGGTGTCGAGACCCTTGGTCCGTGGGGTCCTAGCGCTCGAAGCCTCTTCAAAGAAGTTTCGAAGAGGCTCATTGACGTCACGGGAGACCGAAGAGCTGGCAGTTTCCTCGCTCAACGTATAAGTTTAACCATCCAGCGAGGAAATGCTGCCAGCATCTTTGGTACAATGCCGCAGGGGCCATTCTTAGATTTAATGTTTTAGTTAGGTAATTTATATATTTAGAGTTCGTTTTATTTCATTTTAGTTTTCTTTTTCAGTTATTGTGTTATGGTTGTTATATTATTTTATGTTGTTTTACTTAATTAAAGTTAATCGTATCTACAAGTTAACATTCCCAAAAAAACAAATTTAGCTCAAAAAAATATATTACAATAACGAGCAGTGAGTGAGTTGAGTGACGTAGTTGGGTCGCTCGCTTCCTGCTACTTGCTATATTAATAACTAATAATATTTAATTTGACCACGGAATGCTATTTTTTTTTAATATTTAAGGCCTATTTATTTGATTTTACAACATTAAACCATTAATTCGTTTTGTTTCAATAAATATTCAAATTATCCGAAAAATTCGAATATTCGAATATCGGAAATCGAACTATTCATATTATTCGAATATTAAAAACCAACGAATATTGCAAACCCTAGTTGGGCTTGGGATGACATAGTATGTAAATTGACTGTTGATTCCCTTCTTAGCCAGTGCTGCGCAGCGGATCGTGCTAGAATTTTAGCAGTCGGTACAAGGGAGGCTGGATACTGGCTTCAAGCTCATCCCTCGCCAAGCACTGGTACTTTCCTAGACCCTAACACACTCCGACTTTCAGTTTGCCTTCGCCTTGTGGTCCCGGTCTGCGCTCCACATCGCTGCCCCTGCGGAAGTGACGAAGATCGGCTAGGACATCACGGACTTTCTTGCCAGAGAAGTGCTGGCCGCTTTTCCAGTCACGCCACACTCAACGACATCATTCGTCGGTCTCTTGCCTCAATAAAGGTCCCGGCTCTTTTAGAGCCGACAGGCATTTCTAGAAATGATGGCAAGAGACCTGACGGAATGACCTTGGTCCCGTGGAATATGGGACGGGTGCTAGTGTGGGATGCAACCTGTACCATCACATCTCCACCGGACCTAATAGGGCTGGTGCGGCAGCTGAAGCGGCCGAAAGCATGAAGGTAGTAAAATATAGTGGTCTCGGCCCAGAATATATGTTTATTCCATTCGGCGTCGAGACCCTTGGTCCGTGGGGTCCTTGCGCTCGAAGCCTCTTAAAAGAAGTTTCGAAGAGGCTCATTGACGTCACGGGAGACCGAAGAGCTGGCAGTTTCCTCGCTCAACGTATAAGCTTAACCATCCAGCGAGGAAATGCTGCCAGCATCTTTGGTACAGTGCCGCAGGGGCCATTCTTAGATTTAATGCTTTAGTTAATTAGTTTTATTAAATTTTAGTTTTCTTTTTCAGTTATTGTGTTATTGTTGTTTTATTATTTTATGTTGTTTTACTTAATGAAATAAACTCTATAGTTAAAAATGTTAAAACAAGTTGATAAAAAGAACGTTTGTTGTGTGGAGACCGCCTTTATTAGTTTACTTTCTTTATTATCATTTTTACAAGCATTTATTTAACTTGCAATGTATGTATGTATGTATGTAAGGGTCATATCTGACCAGTTAAATTCTGTAGAATCTAAGCTGAAAATTTGCATACGTTTTTAATTCTGATGACAATACAATAATATAGTATCATCGAGCTGGTCTGATGATGGAGACTCAGGGTGGCCATAGGAACTCCTAAATGACAAATGCTAAATCCATTGTGTTAAGGCTTGTTGCGCTTACTGCGCTTCTCAACAAAAAGAGGCAAGTGCCACGAAGGTACGTTCTTTGGCTGGTGCCCTTTTCCACGTTGTGTTTTTTTGAGATTTTTGTGTTTGTAGTAACGGCATCGGGACCCGACACCGCATGGTCCTCGGGGCTCTGGCCGGGGTCGTTGTTTCGCGTGGTCGTGTTCTGAGACTTCTGAGTCTGGCTGTTCTGTGCCATTATCTACACGGTAAAACAAGATTGCTTTTTACAGGATATCGTCTGATCGTATTGTTTTGTATTCGGCCGCCAATACTGTCAAGTAAATAAATAACAGTTATCATAACGTTGACGATACGATATCATGTCAAAAGCAATATTGTTTCACCGCTTTATTGTTCTGGTGAAAATTCCGAGTTTTGACACATTTTCCTGCTCAACTACGCGTGAATATTTACTTCTTATTGTATGTTATACTCATTGTTTTGTATAATGCTAGGTTAAGTTTTATAATTGTATATTTAAAAAAACGACTGCCAGTTGAGTTTATTGCGGCGTTTATTCTCAGCAGTGGTCTCTTGCGTAGCGCTGGTAGATTGTTGACGTGTAAAAGTGCCCGTGCGGCCGACTTACTGAATAAACATCTTTTATCTTTTTTTGTCTTTGTATATCTTTTACCGCGTAGAGTAGAGGCCCTGGGGCTCTATTGCACTTGAAAAGGCATGAAAGTACCTAAATGCTTTTTACATATTATATGTTATCGACTATCGTATTGATATTAATTTTAACTCGGCAGCGATTAAGTAGATACCTACTGTCAACTAAATAAGAGCTTTCATCTTATCTTATCTTATATTAGAGATGGGCGCTTTCGGATACACTTCGACCCTTGAGGATGTTTTGTGCAATTACCATCTTTGGTACGCACGCAACTGTTCGAATGTGCAGGTTTCCTCTCGATGTTCTTCCTCCACCGTAAGAGCATCGGAAAATGAACTTAAGTTAGAAAAGCTCATTGGTAGATGGTGACCGCGGGGGTTCGAACTCGGTACCTTACGATCACGTGTCGACACCCTAAGCCACTAGACCACCGACGCTCTAAGAGCTTAATAATATTGACAATAAGATAACATGTTAGAGTAGAATCCCCCTGAATTGATAAAGTCGTTACAAAATGTAATGTGACACGCAGACTTACTCGTAGTGCCATAGTATCGCAAGCGCTGTGCAGGAGCAGGCTCTCAAAGACTTGGCTGCCTGCGGTGGCTAAACTGGCCTCCCACTCATGAACTGAGGCGATGTGAGGCCCCAACGACGCGCACGTGCTGCTGGCTTCCATTTGCACTCAATTGGCTCCTGTTGCGATAGACACTCCGCTCTCCCTCATTGATAGACGAATCAAAATCCTTAGCGCTTAATAAAAATAAGTCTTCATCGATGTACAATCAAATAAAACTTGAGTTTTATTTCTTGATTTTCTTTTGATATACGCAGTTATACTCCGTTCACAATAAGGTCCACAAGTGGCCAGCGTGTGGCCGGTAGTTAGTTTACTTGTGCGGGCGGCTCATCGGTGAGGCAGGCAAGCCGCGGCGTCGCTGTGTCTGCGGGTTGATTAGCTCATATTGTTATGGGAGCAGTGCAGCGCGCGCGCCGGCGCACCGGCGAGGCGGCCGGTTGTCTGACACACGTGTTGCATAAACAGCCTCATACGGTAGACGCCCGCACGCATTTACAACTTGAAGTTATGCTTGGAATTACAAGCAAACACTCAGCACTGGCTCAGGAAACCATAGAATAATACTTTACAAATTTGTTACGTAACGTTTGTGACCTTATCTTATTGTTAGTTACCTAACCTTTTACGGTTCAAGCTAATGTTTTGGTTTCTTTGTTCCTTTTTAGGGTTCTGTACCTGGAGGGAGCCCAACGGGACCCGATTAATATACCTAAGCTGTCCGTCCGTCTCTCCTAATTTTAAAGAGCTGTAGTTATCATTTGAACCGCAATTGGTAGCGGGTTCTTTTTTCAATATACGTTTTAATACGACGGATTTACTAACAAATAAGTTTCTGGAAAAAAAACATTTGATGGGACAAGATTTTGTTGCCGACTGTAATTTTTTGCACAGTCATCATCTAATCGTGAAGACGATTCTAACAAGCCAACAATGGATTTAGCATTTGTGATTTAGGAGTTCCTATGGCCACACTGAGTCTCCATCATCAGACCAGCTCGATGATACTATATTATTGTATTGTCATCAGAACTAATTACGTATGCAAATTTTCAGCTTCATCGAAAACCGGGAAGTGGGTCGAATTTAACTGGTAAGATTTGACCCTTACATACATACATACATACATACATTTCAAGTTAAAGATCGGGTGAAAATAATCCGATCTTAAACTGTCAGGGATTCTTAAACTTTGCACTCAACTATTTAAACCTAACTCTCCATACAAACGTAATTTCTTACTTATTTTAAGGAACGATTCAAACCGAGAAACCGACCGACCGGGCCGGCGGCCGGCCCGATGGTAATGCGACAAGGTACAATAGTGTGTAGGTCCACTTTCCACTTTTGATGTTGACTGTACATTCAATCGAAACACGACACAAAGCTTAGCGCTTCCATGTAATTTCAAAGCTGTTTTAAATACTATATTATGGTCAATACAGGTCGGCGCTGTATCTTAATTTGAACCTTGTCGTATTTAACATAAAGATATTTCAATTTATAACCGCTAAATTCCTGTACTATTGATCTCTGTAGTTAAATGCTTATTTTAATTACGCCCACTTGCGTGGACCAGAGTTAGCGTCTTAACCCGAGGTTAGGCGGCAAACCACGTACAAAAGTAGACGCTTAACTCTGGGTTAAGGGCTAACTCTGGTCCGCGCAAGTCCGCCTTATTGAATTATTCATGTTTATCAATGAGTATAACGAAAGTTGTTTCTATTACGAATAAAATCGCAGACTGATTCAAAATGATTGTATTTATTTTAGTTTCCCCGTGCCAACTTCAGAACAACTTGTCTACTGCACCATCGTTCTCTCAGCCTACCGCTGCGGGCTCGATGGACCGGGGTTCATTAACCTCATGAAAACAGCGAAAAGTTTGATAACCACAATTAGGTACTTCAATTTCGGATGCATCGGGTAAGATCAGACAGAAAAACTCGATAAAAATAAAAATCATGTCCTATTTCTGTATTTGTAATACTAAGTATTTGGATAATTTACCACATATTTGTCAGCGGGTCAAATCGGATATTTTCCAGTAGTTTATTAACTCTCCGCTTCCGGCAATAGAAACGATGTTACAGGCTCGTCTGTTCTTACGCCACCTTAGAAATCTATTCGAGTCATAATAACCAGTCCTTAATATCTGGCTATTGCTAACTTCACCTGGCCCATAATATTATCACCAGACCCCGTTATCTTGTCGCATAAATATTGTTTTTCAGTAGTGTGAATGATTTTTTTATCGACCTTCTTGATATCGATGTTTATATAATGCAATTGAATTTTCGCCTTTTAAGTGTATACTAGCGACCCGCCCTCGCTTCGCTTCGGTTTAGATTTTTCATACAAAAGGATTTTCCCGCTAATTCCCGTTCCCGTGGGAATTTCGGGAATTCCTTTCTTAGTACTCTACGGTACCTAAGCTACGTCCCTTCCAAATTTCAAGTGCCTACGTTTAGCCGTTTAGGCTGTGCGTTGATATGTCAGTCAGTCAGTCAGTTTCTCCTTTTATATATTTAGATACTCAATTTCAATTAAAACTTTTTGTTTACAAATAAGTACATAACCTTATTGGCCTTACGAGAAGCGGTAACCTTAGATAAATGATTTACATGGGCCATTTGCAACGTTAAAAGATGGCGGATGTGTAATTTGTTTTAGTTTTATTTTTTTGTGTATTTAGGTGTTCAAAGTTCTTTTCTGATAGTGATTTGTACTTTTTATGCCATTGTGTTGCACAGTGATTGAAAACTTGGACTTATTTCGCGTATCTGGCATCTTTCTTCTCGTTACAAGTGGACTCGAAGTGGTACATAGGTTAAAACTATCTTGACCTCTGTCCTACAAACTACCGAACAACGTTGCCCCCAATCTTCCCAGAGAAGATTGGATTGTATTTTATTGCTATATTGATTTATACTTATATACACTTGACACTGGCGAAATCACTGATTCGTGGAAACGCCATAGCCCGGCGGTAGTAGCTGTTGAAGTCGCCGCGGGGCAAAAAAAAAAAAAAAAAAAAATGATTTACATGTCACATTGACAGGCACTATAACTTGCAGTTCTTTGGAATAGTGTTAGTTTAATTGTGGAATTTATTTAATTGCTTGGTGTGTACGTACATAATAATATGCTACAATGGAAGATTTAAAAACAAAATACACTAAAGATTTCCCCTGCTTGATAAAAGTAGGATACCAAAGAACGATTACAAAAGTTGGATTTATGACCAAGTTGGACTCCTGCTAAAAAGGTTTTTTTCATTTCCTATGTTTAAACATTCACCACCTCTATATCTTGGGAGATAACAAAATTCAAAGCTGTAGAGTATTTAATTGTAATCATTTTGATATTGGTACGTAAAATAGTAATTCACAAGCTACGAAAAAAAAACCAACATCTCAACCTAAGGGGTTGGTTACGGAGACGCGGAGCGTCGCGCGTGGCGTGCGGCTTGGCGTGTCTGTCGTTTTTATTTTACCGTTTACAGAGAGGCGGCGCGTGCAGCGTACCGCGTCATCACACGCGCAAACATAATAGTACATTACTTAACAAGGGCTGTAAAAGAAAGAAAGCCCGAAATCGCAGGTATTTGAGACCCGAGCCGTAGGCGAGGGTTGTAAATATGCGATAGAGGGCTTTCTTTTTTACTGCCCGTGATGAGTACACAATTTTACGTCTTCACCTGGCCACAATGCGAGTTTTACCGTGCGCGCAGCGTGCGATAAAACTCACATTATGGCCAGGTGTTACGTAAACATATTATGGCAATGTACGGCGTTGATTTTGATTATGAAGGTGCGCGGCGTAATGCGGCGCGAGGTGCGGGGGCTTACCAGACTTATGGTAATTGGGATCCTGTTCGCGGAACACTTCCGACCTTATTATTACATATGGCCTGAATGCTAGTTTAGCCACGGTAGGTTGGTAGATAGTAGGTAATGATTCATTTAAATAATAGGTATTTGAAGAAGGAAAAGGAGAAATAACCTATGATAATTAATTATAATGTTAATTAATTGTGTGCTCGTGTAATCAGCGGCGGCGGCCGAGCCGAGCCCGAGGCGCCGCGCGCGCCTGCGCTGGCGGGCGCGCGCACACGCGATTCTCGCGACCTTTTCCACGTCATGCGCTTCGTCGATTGCCCTTAACTACAAACTATACTCGGATTCATAATACGATTCCATCAAGTCTACCCCACTGGGCTGCCATTGAAATGAAGCATTCCAATATTAGTAAATTTACTTTTGGCGAAAAACAATGCACGTAAATGGGCGTTTTCACTAAAAAGTGTACCCAATTAAGGACTGAAATTAAAGAACTTTAACTTTGTCAGTTTTGTGACGAAAATTAGCCATACAATGCGGCCGTCAATATATAGCTAACTTTCGTCACAAAACTGACAAAGTTAAAGTTCCTTAATTTCAGTCCTTAATTGGGTACACTTTTTAGTGAAAACGCCCAAATTATTAATTTATTAGTAATTTTAAGAATATCATTTAAATGCTCTGTTTAAATAAACGTGCTTATATAAAAACCAGTTGTTTAAATATTTAATCGAAGCTATTTTGTGGTAGAAATGTTAATATTGCAATGGTAAAACTTCAGGTCTCAATAACATTTGGTATCCGTTTTTATACAATAATATTATCGTTTGAAAATATGGGTAAGTATATTATTATTCCTTGAATACGTAAATTGGAAAAAAATAAACCAGGACTTGGTCGTGTTGGCTTTTAAGGCATATTACACTATCCTGACTGTAGAATCCGTGCTAGAGGAGGAGAGAACGCCCCTTTGTTCACCATGGTGGGTTGGTGGCGGCCATGACACCCACTTGTCACTTCATTCAGCATCTGACGTCTGTCTTGAGCGCTCGAATGTTTTCTTTACTCGTGGTAATCTCCATTGTTGAGTTTTTGTTTTCCGTTAAGTTTGTGATAACATTTCCGTTAAGCATAACGACCCTAATACCTATAAAAGTAATATACTATGTAGAGCATACATAAATAAACATTTACTTCATTGCTTAACAAACATCTAAGATCAAAGTAGTATAGGCGATAAACTAAAAGAAACCAATTGACTCGTTTATGTAATTAGAGTATCTGTATACAGAAAATTTATACTATATTTTGATTTGGACGTAACTTCCTTCCTTTTCATTTTTATTAATGGCTGTCCACCGCGGTATCTCGTAAAAAGCTGGACTTCTTTCAATCGGCCATCTTCCCTCTTCGAAGGTTACCGGCAACGGAATTTCCTTATTAATTCTTTACACCATTACAAAGACGGGTTACGTAATTACGTTAAGGTTTTCACTTACTGTAAGATAATTATATTTTTTATTATCAAGAAAGGGTTGGTGGCATCTGGACCGTCATACTGACATTGACAGATGTTATTGTTACAGTGACATTTCTTGGTAGATTTGATGGAAATTATGAATCCGAGTTTACAAGAGTAAACAACGCGTTTAAATAACCTACCGATTCGATAACGGACTCGATCACATCATTATGAAAGATCAATAATTAATTAGCATCGGCAAATACAACCTACCTACATATGTAGGTTGCTAGTGCAATTCCAGTTAATAACCGTTGCTTTCTAGGGATTGCATTCAATCAATTCAAAACTTATGGAACAAATGTCTTTATAACTCGAAACTAGCTGAGAATGATAAAATTATAGGCATTACAAAAGGTTTCTACAAATGGCACATAGCATCAACCAGTGTCCGGGCCCGGACCGGAAGCGCAGCGGCGGCGAGACTGTATCAGGGCACAGGTGGACATGTGCCCAGGGTCTCTATTCTAGTGGGTAAAACCACATTGCCTTTGTCGTGTTATAGTATTACTTTTAACTCTGCCGCTATTACTGTCTCATTATTATCGTATTGTGAACATTATGATAGCTCTGATTTACTTGACAGTATAGATAAAAAAACTTTAGTAAAAGTTCTCGTGCATGTAGTTGCGTAAGTACAAAAGTAATATGGAATCAATAAAGAATAAAGAATCAAATAAAGAATGTCGAACCGTCTATACAAATGTGAAGATGTGTCACTACTACAAGCATGAGGACCTTTACTCAAGTTTTTTACCTATAATGCTGCCCGCGCTAAAAAATAAATTCTAGATGAGATGGAATCAATAATCATTGGTTAAATCGGTTTTTAAAATAGTTTTTAATACCGTAACTCAAAAAGTGGTACTTTTTAGGGTTCCATAGTCAAACTAGGAACCCTTATAGTTTCGCCATGTTCGTCCGTCCGCAGCTTAGCCCAAAAACTCTCTAGAAAGCTGTTATTTGGAAGAAACCTTTTTTTAGGGTAGGTACCTGCCCTACATAGGAAATGTGGGGATGTTTTTTTTTCCGATGGCGTGGGGTGTAGCGTTGGGGCTCATTCCCGAAATACCAGAATTTTAAAATACCAGATTCTCAATATGCTTGAATCTCAAAAAATAACATTTAAATTTCGGTATCGTTGATTATGCTTACCTAATATTTCGAAGCTGGTGATTTGGGAATCTGGTAAAGAGAAGTCTGGTATTTTGTAATTGTGGTATTTTGGGAGTGAGCGGTCGTTCGCGGATAGATCTATCACAAATATATTAATTCGATATGAACTAAAAATTTTCTCGTTTAATGGATCCGTTTGTGAAATAGGTACTTATAAGGTGCGTTGGGGTAAGATTGAACGGATTTTACACAAGATATCCGCGAATAAGATATCAGATAAGATATCGACAACCGCGTTTATAATACCCACCCGCATTCAATAATAATCAAACACGATTAAACTTTATTTTTATATTTCAAAAATGCACAATTAAAACGGATGCGTTAAAATAACTGAGTACAAATAGGGAATGCCAATAACCGGTTATAACCGGCTTTAACCGGTTGCTTCATACAAAAACTTCTAATAACCGGTTAAATTGCATTCCCTAAGTACAAATACAATAGCGCAGTATTAATCAAAAATATATACCCGTAAGTTAAGTAGATATATCTTTCCTGTAGGCATTAAGAGAGCAGGTGAAAGTTGAAGGACACGGGTGACGAGTAATTCAAATTAAAAATTCTGTGGGACATTAAGGAATAAAATTGTTAATTATATTTAACTCTATGTTTTTAAATAGTGTAATATAACTAGTTAGAGATTATCTATTTTGAAAGTGCGCCCCCTCTCCCGAATACCTTTACATCTAGAGCAATTTTATTGGCGCAAAATGGCGCAATGCATACCACAGAAATAAATGATTAAATGTAAGTTCATGATAACTAGCCAATAAATTTAACTTTTTTTTACTAAGTTTTCCAAGAACCAAGAAGGTTATATTGATAAATCTTCTGTATACATTTTCTAGCATTTAAATTACAAGATCGTTTAAAATTTGGTTAATTACGTCACCAAGTGTGAAATTATCAATTCTCCGTTAATTTCCCCAGTCGATTAACATTTAACATTATTATTAGTCTTGAAAGTGATTTTCAAAGGCATAGACAGCAGGCAAAATCAGCAGAAGGGGATATAACTTTCCGACACGACCGAGTGGCGGATGCCGGGTGCGGAAACGTTAGTCAAGCAAGAGCATAGGTACCCATTATCCGTAAAATATAACTTATGGGAAAACTTGGGATCTAAGACTGCTGACTGTAAAGTTTGTATGGAAATTAAGTAATTTTCAAAGTTACATTTCTGCAATAGAATTATGCATTTTTCGAGTGGTAGAGCCACGCTGTATTCAATCGTTTGGTTGAGTACAGTATGAATGGGCCGGCTCGACCGGGGTAGTACCACCCTCCCACAGAATACCGACGTGAAGTAGTAAGTACTGCTGCTGCGTTTCGTTTGGTCAAGTGAGAGTGCCGGTGGCCCAATTTCCCCTCTCCCCTTCCCTCCCTCCCCCTTTTCCCTCCCCCTTTCCCTTCCCTTCCCCTTAATCTATTATGGCAGCGTTTTTATTTGTTTTTTTTTTTTCAAATATAATACCCCAGGGGGTACCAACACTCTTCGTGTTGGAGAATCCCCTCCTGAGCGCTCTTGCTCTGCCCTGCGTATTCTGGGGTGGGCAAAATTACGCTCGTTATACCTGCAAGAGGCAAAGGGAGGCGGCGTGACGGTGCATCCCCACTCCTGCTCCGTGTGGATTTCTGCAATATCAGAGGTATTCATTCCAATTTAAAGGCAATCCACCATCATCTGGAAACGGATAAACCGGGCTTGTTGTTTCTGACGGAGACACAGATATCTTCTCCAGCCGATGCGTCGTATCTCCACTATCCTGGATACAATATCGAACATAAGTTCCTTTCCAAAGCCGGGGTATGTGTGTACGTGCGAGGGGATATCTGTTGTCGCCGCTTACTTGGCCTCGAAAGTAAAGACCTGTCCCTTTTGTGGCTTCGCGTGGATTTTAATGGTTCCACACGCATTTACGCGTGCCTGTACAGGTCTCACGGTAGAGAATGCGAGAGGACTGAGTTGGCACACTTCTTTGGGCACGTTCAAAAGGCGACTGACAAGGTGTTCGAGCAATATCCCTCGGCCGAACTAATCTTTCTGGGAGACTTCAATGCTCACCATGCTGAGTGGTTGGGTTCTCCAAGAACTGATCTGCCAGGGTCTACCGCCCGCGAATTTGCTCTTACTTATGGTCTGACTCAGTTGGTATCTGGGTTTACCCGCATACCCGATCGATCGGGTGGACCATGAGCCTTCATGAACCTACTGCTGACCACACACCCGGATGACCATCGGATCGCGATCGGCGCTCCTCTTGGATCATCTGATCATTGTTTGGTCTCATCCGTGGTTCCTGTCTCATGTTCCAAACGGGCTGGCCCCACCGGAACTCGCAGAGTTTGGCGTTACAGGTTGGCAGACTGGGACGGACTGCGGGAATTTTACGCGTCTTACCCATGGAGGCAGGTTTGTTTCTCGTCGGATGATCCTGATGCTTGTGCGAGTACAGTGGCCGACGTGGTGCTGCAGGGTATGGAATGTTACATTCCAAGCTCGATGGTCCCTATCGGTGGTTTAAACCAGCCATGGTTCGATAGGCTAAGCGCTGAGGCAGTCCGCCAAAAGCCAGAAGCCTATCGAGCCTGCACTACTTCCCGTGCTGCTCAGGGTCCTAATACCTCCTACCTCAAGAAAAAGTACAATGCAGCCTCCTGGTCCACAAAAAAGCGGCTCGCGAAATCAAAATTCGAACACATCGGCAGACTTGGTGCATATCCACGTCCTCCTCGCGCTCCCGCTCCGCTGCCTCCTTCTGCGATTTAATGCTCTCGCAGAAGGAGACGACGCTGTGCAGTGAGAGATCGGAGAGCCCTGTGTCCGCAACCAGAGTGCGGCGCTCCGGATCCCACTTTGAGCACACCTCTAGGGTGTGCTGGGCCGTGTCGACCGTATCTCGTAAGTACCTAGCTCAGATCACAGAATGGGGCGTGGTTCGTGACGAGACGAAGCGAGTCAAGCGTTGACATAGTCACCCGTTGATCGCTGTCAGTATACAAGCTCCGTTTAAATTGTAAAATGACTGTATGTAGCGTGAGAGTGTGCAAACGTTAATATAAATAAATATAAATAAATAAATAAATAAAATACCACCGGTAAATTTAGTTTTTGAGCATTATTTATATTTTTATTAATATTTGTATGGATTTCAGAGCGTAAGGATGTGGACGTGATTTCTATCGACTATCGATAAATGGCTTATTCTACAGCTATCAATAGAATTCAATGTGCCAATAGTTCAAGTTATTTATCACAACCATCACAAGCTTAAAACACAAGAAAAATAATTTAAACTAATTTTCACGTTATAGAAAATTTTACACTGTAAGAACATATCCTGAATGACGTACGTAAATATTTACTAAAATATGGATTCGGTTCAACTTTTTACCAGATGATTGGATTTTAGATGTGTCTGCCTATCCGTCTGTAAGTATATGACACCGAAGTCATATTTAACATAAATGGACCAGTTTAATCTGAGACTCCTATTAGTTAGCAAATTATGAACATTCAATAATGTAAAAGTTTAATTTATCACCTTTATAAGAAACCGTCATAGATTTACAACCATTGTTGTGTTTATTTTACAATTATTTAGATTTAAAACCATTGTAGATTTACAACAATCTAAATCGCCACTAGGTTAAAGAAACTTAAACAAAACAACCCATACACTGATGAAGTGATGAGTGTATAAATTGTTTTTTTTTCAAGTTTTTTTAACCTTGTGGCGGATTTGTTTTATTATTCTTTTAATCATTTTGTACGACATAATTTATATTATGGCATATTCAAAGAAATTCTCAATTGGCTACCTATTACCGGTAAAAGATACAGCCATGATTGTGAGCTTACGAAATCGTTTAGGAGCGCGCACCGCTGCTGCTAGTAAATGACGTCATCATCCTTGAGCGCTGGCGGCCCGGGGTCTGGCGCGACTCGCGACATACGAAGTTACTATAGAACTATAGAAGAAGATATATCTCGGAACTACTTAACGAATGAAAATGAATGTTTTATACACAGATAATGTTTATTTCTAGTAAACAATACAGTGAGCCAAATTACAAAACTTGTTGACGTTCTTCATTGTTTTAGTTACCAGGGTAGATTAGAGTTTTAGTGAAGTTATAATAATTTCATCAACATCTAAAATAGGTAAGTATATCAAAAGGTGCGTAAAAAAAAAATACGAAAACTTTTTTTGTAGATTTCCTACTGAACCGAAATTAAAAGAAAAATTGATTACCGCTACTTGTATTAACTAGTAATTGTATTAACCTAGTAGTAAAATAATAAAAATAGTACTTATTGCCTGTAAATTGAACCTATATTAACGTTGCAAACAAGTTTGAATTGCTTATCGATATATTTTTAAACATTATTTGTGGCATCCCTAAGTGGACGACAGGAGAGAAGCGCACACCTCTTGAAAAAATTATAACTAGATGTCGCTGTAAGAGTAGTCCTTAATCTGCTGAATATAGGGACAACTATCTTAGCGCCATCTAGCTCTGAGGAATTCATTAATTACTCGTCGCATAGATGGCAGCTAAGTGACGGAGTAAGCGCTACCTTACGTTCAGTGACTGAACTACAATGGAAAATAAACGATCTTTCAGCATATTTCAACCTTGAAAACTTAGTATACTTAAAGCTTAATTTTGTGCTACTATCAAAACTATGTGATGGCGTTTTTAGTTCGTAAGCTGTAACCAATTACGAGGAGGGAGTTTTTGTAGTAGTTAATAGAGCGTAAGCGTAAGACACACACAGTCATGTTTAACCTTTTCGACGCTATGTCAGATATAAAGTCTAAACTCACACGCCAATGACAGCTAAACACCAGAGCTAACATCAACCTTACCTCATTGACACTCCAGTCTATTTTGCCCTGTCAACCATGACGGATATTTCCGTCGTTGGCGTTGAACCAGTGGTGCGGATATATCCGTCAATGGCGTGGAAAAGGTTAAAAGTGGCGACACCGGGTTTCGTACGAATTGGCGCTCATGCTCATGTCATGACATATCATCTCCCTTGTTTCTGTGATCTGAGGTACCTAGGTACTTCAAGTCCGCTTAGTAAATATCTCTCTCAATGGATTGTCATGATTAAAATTAGTCCAAGCATCAGTCATTCATTACAATATGATAGTCAGTAAAGGTTCTAGGGAATCAGATCAAAAAAACTCTGACGAATAATAAATAAGCAGGGCCGCTCTATAGTAGAGTGTATGCATAGGTATAGGTAAGTAAATATATCATATATGACATTAAAATTAAATCGCAGTTACCTAAGTACTTATTCTTTGTTCGTGCATGAATAAGCTATGCAAACCGATAAAGTGCAAGAATGACCTACGTCGTTTGTGTTGTAAGTACCTATCGCATTATAATGCGAGCGGCAGGTATTGTTCCGCGGAGGCACGAGGGCACGGGGGTGGCGCCTACGTGCGCCTCCACGCGTCTCCGCGATTACGTACCTAGTCCGCGCGGCGTGCAGTTCCTGTCGCGCCGAGCGCCGCCACTCAGTACCTACCTACTGAATACTGACGTAGTTACCTACTATTCCGATTCCCAGAAATGATATCGATGCCGCTTGTACTTGATGACTGGCTTACTAAACTAAATTACGATATACCTACCTAGGTAATATGTACCAAATTTAAAATTGCCTCGAGCTAGCAACGTTAAGTCAGTTTTTGCCGTAAGCCCGTATCACTCGTATTAAACACAATAAGTAATTACCTACCTAGTTATGTACTTACTTACTAGTTATACCTACTTCACAATGAAGAATGTCAGTAGGTACGCCAAATCGCTTGAAGCTTTGAAACAGTCAAGTTTAAAAATAAACAGATATACCTACTACTTTTTGGTTCATTCAAATAGACTCAGTGGTTTTGCTTCTACTCTACGAACGTTTAAAATTTCGGTCAATAATATTATTATAAACTCTATCGTCTAAAATTATAAAATGAACAATAAATCAAATCCCAAGAAGGTCCCGATACAAGAAACATGAAAAAGAAACATTTTTTTAGTATTTTTATAAGGATTGTAGGTATTTTAATAACTGCTCTTTGCCTTGATATTATTTTAAGCTTAAATTGTAGTCTAACTTTCATAGTTTACGACTAAATAGAAATCTCAAGTAAAACTACTACAAATATGTATGTGACAAACCTGATTTTATCAACGCGGTGTTTCAAGCGGTCACCCATCCTGTTTCAGACTACGCTTGTAGTTGCTTAACTTTGGAAGGCGAAGTACGGGTTTTATTTGTATGATGGCTTTTTATTTCGGTGTCACATTAAGCCTCAAATAATACTCTAAACTCTATACTCTATACTAACCTATATAGTTTACGACCAAACAGTGATCTGTAGTAAAACTCATACAAATTATGTTAAAAAGTGCCTAGTTTAAATGAAGTCGACATTTAAGCGGTGGTTGCTTAACTTTGGTATGCTTTGGTGGTAGGTAGGCCTTTCTTTACAAATATCGTGTTTATGTAGAATTAATATCGCTACCAAATAAAATAATGAATAAATCAAGTAAGGATCGAGGAAGGATTTGGAAATGGCAATCGGACAATCTACCGAAAATAGATGAGCTTATTGTTGCTGACTACTTTTCAAGGAACAGTAACTTTGTTGCTGCCGACATGCGAGGAGTGAAGATCCAAAGGTAAGTAAATCTACTTTAAAACTGCTTTATTCAAATAATAATCGAAGGGAAAAGACGGAGGTAACGTAACTCGTACCTACTTCGATTTTCAAGGTCGTCTCACCAAAACACTGTAGCCTCGCAACTTGTAGTGCAGGAGTTATAAACCTTTTAAAGTTTGTAATGTTTATTACGATTTACTTAAGTTTAATAAAGATAGAATAATATTATTGATCTATAGTTATTCAGGTCATCAGGTGTAGTTAACCTTTTATGTTAACTTAGTGAAACAAATTGGTTTTTGTTACGTATTTTTTATTTTTTTTTCTTATTTCAGGTCGGGCAGAGAGAGCTATGGTGATGATGCCAAGTAAAAAGCCCGACCACTACTTACTTCGAGAGGTAAGTCTTTCAAAACCTTTAAAAGACTTACCTCTCGAAGTACAACCCACTAAAGGATAGCCCCTTTGGAAGAAATATACCACTTAGTTGTTTGTTACTAGCCATTCACATAAGGGAAACCTAAAAAGCAGCAGTAAATTGATATCCCTCTTATTGCATAACCAAATATAAGAGTAGCCCTTAAAAATAGCGCTTAAGAAGCCAATAGAACGGCTTTTTATAAGGGTAACCCATATAAATAGGGTTTAAAAGGCAATCGAACGGTTTTTTTAAGTTAAAGGGATATTTCATTTCATCAGAGTTTTCATTTAGATTGAATAAATATTTTAGTTGCCTTAAAGTAGGTAACACATTTTTTTATTATTACATCTGCACAATAATATTAAGATCTTACGCTTCATGAACACACAGATACCGTAATAAGGTCTGTTTATAAATAGGAATTTCCAACAAAAATACTTAAATAAATGTTTTATTATAAATGATTACCAAATGTTTTCGACCCCATGACATTAGTATAACCTAACCAATACAATCAAACTATTATTTAAACTGTAGCAAAACTAACGTGAAAGTGATCTTCGTAACAATGTACCTACCTACAACACTATTAGGTCCACCCTCTTTAAAACTTTTAACCATTTCTTACGTATTTGGGCATTCATGGGCACAAAAAAAACAATTTTTGTGTTGCGTTGGTGGTAGTGTTTATACACTTTGGTACAATACAGGACAATCTTGACTTCCGCGGCTCCGACATTTTAAACTAGTAAGATCACTTAAAACTGCAGTGTCCTGGGTAGTGTAGTGATTCTGGAAACAACGCCGGTCGTGCGGACTGTCGAGTTATATCCAAGCGGCGAGATTAAGTAGTCCCGTCAGTGCGAACAAAACACATTGTAGGGTGAGGGCACCAATGATGGACAGTTTTAGCTGACAGGCACCAGTAATGGACACTTCATTCTTAATTCAAATTTCATACGGTTCTAAATTGATTGTTGCAAAACAAATGAGTAACTCTTACGTTCTGTAAAATAAGAATCAAGTGTCTATCATTGGTCCTTGTCCATTACTGGTTTCGTCACCTAGCGCGTGCATTTTCAATTTAGCAGCACGATGGGTCGAACGTACCTATAAGGCTGCTTAATTGAAAATGCACGCGCTACAATGTGTTTTGTTCGCACTGACGGGACTACTTAATCTCGCCGCTTGGATATCACTCGACAGTCCGCACGACCGGCGTTGTCCACAGAATCACTACCTGTCCTGTTACGGGTACGCTGTAGGTACGAGCCGCGAAGCGAACTGCGCGAATCATAATGTCGTTGAATACCTACCTACCGCTGCGGGCTCTGCCGCCCGCGCCCGCGCCGCGTCACGCGACTCGTGCTTGGTTTTTGATTGGGATGTTTCACATTAGCTATCAACATACTTTTTGCTTTAAGTAATGTTTTCGTATTTTTCACTACCATCAATGTGTACAACTAAGAACAAAGCTGCGGAAACGAAATGATACGGAGGCTTGGAAAATGCACAGATGTTTATCGCGCGCTAATGTTATCAGTCACGCGGATGAATGACGGATGAAATCACACCGCGCGCTGGCGGACGCGGCGATAACCTGCGGCCGCGACGCAACCACCCGCGCCCGCGCCCGCGCCCGCGCCCTGCGCAGCGCAGCAGACACACTACATTGTAGTACGTATATGCTACATAATCGAGAGGGAACTAAACTAATCAAACTCCGCGATTGTCTGAAAGGGGAGACATCTTTTTTTCTCTCACTACATAGGTACATAGTTGTGCCTTTCCAGTTGATATTCTTTTATGTTTTAAAACAATTGATTAACCTATCCTAACCTTGAAACCGTGAAATTTTATTGATGATTGATTGCTAACGATCGACGCACCACAAACTGATCTAAGGGAGCGACCACACCGACCGACGTGTAAAATACGGTGACGTTGCGTAAACAAAAGAATAGGTCATTCATTGTAATTACATGGCGTCGATTTTAACGGACCGTAACTTACGCACCGTCACAGAATAAGTAATAGTACAAGTACAGAAGCGACTCTCTGTGACAGCAAACATGCGAATTTAAACCTATTCAGAACGCGGGAACGATAATAATACAAGTGCACGCACGGATGTGGCCTTGGTTACATTTTTGCGATCGATAGTGGGGGCGGGCGCCCCTAACGAGGCGAAATGCACCTTAAATCTGCGCTGCGAGAGTCTGTATTATTTCGCCCGTCATGAGCTTTACTGACTCCGCCCACCTCCCAGGGCTGGCACTTAAGTACTTGTACTATTTCTTTCCGTGGCTGTTGTAAGAAAACAAATTAAATTTATGATCATTTGTAGTTTTTTTATGTAGTTCTTACTTAAATGACGAGAAAAAATAGTTCATGCCTGGAGGACTGGCAAAAGTTGTCTGCGACTTGTTTGTTGTTTGCTCCGATCTCCCTTTCCATCTAAGTAATAAGACGTAGTTTACTAGTATTAACCTTCAAAATATATGTTAATTTAATTATTTATTTTTTGTCATTTTGCTGTAATGTGATAAATGCCAAATTTTTAGTTTCATTGAATCCCGACTGTGCTAATACTGTTGCACACCTGTAATTGGTACTAACTATTTAACTAGGTATTTTCTTTATAAATACCTTTTGTATTTGTATTTGTTTGTACAACTATTGGTGTGTCTAATTGAATAAATAAATAAAATAAACAAATCAATATAGACCTTAAAACTTTTTGTTTGTTATAAACTCAAGTACTATCGTTACCTACTCCGTTACTTAGAAAAGCTGCCATTTGTTTGTGTGTTGTGTCGACCTAATATCCAGCACATGCTGACCTTGCTTTAGCAGGCAGTTACTAGTACTGGGAGATCTACTTACTTACACTGAACGCTGTTTAAGGCAAGTAGATAACTGGTTTTTGGTCCGAATAAGTTGAAAACTGTGAAACTGCGGGCGGGTCGTTAGTAAAATAAATAATAAGTATTATACCGCTCTTTTTGCGTCGAGGATTCAAAACTGTAGGTGCTGATTGTGTCAGTAATTAAGTCCAGCTACTTGTAACTACCTATCTAGATCGAAGTTATTAATAATATTAATAATAACCTTACCTTTCGTCATCCTGAGGCAGGTTAAAAAAAGTTAATTCGACATTGGAGTTATTATTTAAGCACCCATAATGCGATGCAGTACTTTTTGCCTTTTCGATTAGCCATATTCGTATAAGTGCGTATTCAAACAAAAACTTTAGCAGCGCACGGCGGCGCGCGTCGAGACGAGCGCTCGCGTGACACTCAACTGATTCGCCCCTTGCAAGGGGCAGCACATTTTGAAGGCGATAGCGCGGAGTGTCACCGGCCTGGCACCGTTAAGCTTCGGTTCGGTGTGGTCGCTCCCTATACGTTGCGAAGTGTCAGTTTATCGCCTATATTATTTAGAATCCTCATGAGACACTTGTGAGGTATGCGTAAGGGCTGGTAAGGTCACGTAACCACTACTAGGGACCACAATAACAAGTGCAATGCGCACTAACATTACTTAGAACAGGTATAGCATAGGATTCAAATTCACTATAAAAAACCGGGCCAGAGCATGTCGGGACCAATGCTCAGTGTAGGGTTCCGAAGCCGTAACGACAAACAAATAAAACTATCTCAAAAAACAATATGTATGAACAAATTTTCTAGTTATTATATTAGGTATAAAGTATAAACGCTTTAGTCGCCTATATCTCAGGAACTAATTAAGTCAACATAGTCGTGATCGTTTTCCTTTTAAATTCTTTATAATGCACTTTCATTGAAGATATTATTTTTAGTTTTGGCTGTAGGGGGGGGGGGAGACACTTGACTCTAACAAAAATTAGAGCTTTAAAGCTTAATATTTCATGAACGGATCCCTTAATCGAAAAACTGTTTTGCAATATTTTTGAAAGACTTATTTAACGACATCCCACACTATGCGGTAGGCGAGAAAAATAAATACATCCCCAAGCTACGTGCAGGGGAGGTACACAAAAAAAATTTTTTGTTCAATATTTTATTTTACCCCTTTGCTGGCGTGGCTAATACCTAGGTATATATATTCATGCTAAATTACAGCTTTCTAGTAGGTAGGTACAGTTAACAGCATAAATAAATGATCATTTCTGTACCTTTACCTTGTCGCTTTCAATCGTTTCACAATTTTGTTTAACATTTCAAACACGACGTTAAAGTGACAAGGTACAGAAATGATCACTTATTTATGCTGTTGACTGTACTAAGAGTCTCTGAGCTAGGCTGCGGACGGACGGACATGGCGAAACTATAAGGGTTCCTAGTTTGACTACGGAACCCTAAAAATATTATGTATTAATTAATCAGCTTGTTTATATAATCATATTTGGTAGGTAGGTAGGTAAGTATGCTCGAGCTTAACCTTATCATATAATTGTTATTGTTGGATCGCGGACGTCGTCACTACTTTTATCCGTTTCAATCGTTCATCAAATACATGTTATAATCTAATCTATAGCTGTATAGTGATAAAATGTTTGAGCTACAAATAACTTGTTGCATTCGATGGATGCGCGCCTGCTATAGAACTAGATAGAACTCTTCTCGCAGCTACGTACAGAACGATGCTGACGCAATAATTGGTCAACCCACAACTATTTACCAGGTCCAGTAATGTGTCACCCCTCAGTATCATTATTGTGCGATGAAATTTCATGCTAAATCTTTGTGGGATTTAATGTTTTTGCGTAACAGCATTCTAAATATACATAATATATAAATGGCATTGTAATCACTGGTACGAGGGCTGCTACTTAGGTAACCGGAATCCAGGATTCCAACATTTTTAAACGCTATATCTGACCTCCATGGTAAAATTTGAACTTTTTTTAATACTGGCCGCTATATATTTTTTTTCTTATGTACGCTAGTCTTTTGTTTTTGGCGGGTTTAAATTTTAATCTCGCTGCAAGAATGGAACTCACTCGTGAAAATATTCGTGCTATGATTTATTACGATTTTCGGCGTGGTTTAACGCAACAACAGTGCATAGATCAACTAACTTCGACTTTTGGTGATGAAGCTCCATCCAAAACTACTGTGTATCACTGGTTTAGTGAGTTCAATCGTGGACGTAGTATGCTCAGGGACGAAGTTAAGGATGGTCGCCCGAAATCGGTCGTTGTACCACAAAATATTGAAGCTGTGCGAAAACTTATAATGCATGACCGTCATGTTACGTATCGCGAGATAGAGGCGACTATAGGCATATGTATGACGAGCATTAATAAGATATTACATGAACACTTAGCTGTGAAAAAAATTTGTTCGCGTTGGATCCCGCACAACTTAACTAAGGATCAAAAAGAGGCTCGCGTCGAATGGTGCAAGGAAATGTTGAAAAAATATAACCGTGGTGACTCAAAAGCTGTTTATAATATCTACACAGGTGACGAATCCTGGATCTATGCGTATGATCCCGAAACTAAACAACAATCAACGGTGTGGGTGTTTCAAAATGAGCCGAACCCTACGAAAGTAACTCGTGCAAAAAGCACCTTGAAGCAAATGGTGGCCTGCTTTTTTGGTATTAATGGCCATGTGGCTACAGTGCCCCTAGAGAATCGTAAAACGGTTAATTCGGAGTGGTACACGACCATTTGTTTGCCGGAAGTATTTGAAAAAATACGGAAAAACAACCAGCGACGGAGAATCATTCTGCACCATGATAACGCCAGCTGTCATACATCACGTGAAACGACTCGATTTTTGGAAGGTCAAAATATAGAATTAACGGGTCATCCACCTTACAGCCCTGATTTGGCACCCAATGATTTCTATTTATTTCCAAATGTAAAGAATAAATTACGTGGTCAACGATTTTCGACCCGTGAAGATGCCGTCGACGCGTTCAGACAGCACGTTTTGGAGATACCTCAGTCAGAGTGGAAAAAGTGCTTTATAAATTGGTTTCAACGTATGCAAAAGTGCATCGATTATCACGGAGAATACTTCGAAAAACAATAAAACCATATTTAGCCATGTACGTTTGTTTATTTTTTCTATTCCGGTTACATAAGTAGCAGCCCTCGTACCTACCTAAATACTGGGAAAAAAAATCCTAGCTGTTACCACTAAAATGAATTGTTGGCAGGGAAGATTCGTTCTCTAGCTTGGATTCACTTTTCAAATAATATTTAAAAAATCTGACAGTCAAATATTTTCCAATCAGGTTTAAAAAAATAAAAAACATACTTACTTACATTTAGCGACGTTGTAAAACAATTAGGAGTCAATAACTCTCATAATAATATTTATGTATGTTACGGCAAATGTAACAATCCACCCCTCAAGCTTTTTTTGCTAATGAAATTTCTGATAGCTTTTCAAATAATAAGAAAAACATATTTCATATTTTATTTTATTAGCAAATTTTGTGATACGTTTGCGCTAAAATGCACTAAAAAGTTAATATGGGAGGAAAAATGCACAAATGCATTTTCGATGGTAACGAACTGTCTCTACGTTGTGTTTAATTTGATTTTTGTAGTAACCAGACTCCTCAGGCGAGTTTAAAAGGATGGTCTAATCTCAGGATTTCTAGAAATAGGGGTTCCAGATAGGTTGATAGATAACTTAATAGATTTCAATCTATTTACATAGTATTCGTTGCTTGAGCAGTTAGGACTGGAGTAAATTTTACATTCCGGTAAAAGTAGGGCCCAAAACTCCCCGCCCATACTTGTGAGCTCGTCACCACACGGGCTGCTTCTAGTCAGCACCGGTAGCACAAGTTGTGTTTTCTCGCTTGTCGCTCAGTACATCTCTATTGTTAGACTAAATAGAAAGGGAGATCCGAGCGACAAAAGATTCGCGGACGACATGTGCTAGCCGTGCAGTCTGGGGATATCATAGTTAAGTGGCCTTGTCCTGTCTGTTGTAGTAGGTAGCCATTTACAAATGACTAGGGTCCACTCAAAATATTGTAGTCACTCCTAGAAGCAGGATTTCTAGCATTTAATTAATTTATACGGAGTGACTACCCTAAGCTCGCGTTACCCCTTGTTTCCCCGGGTTCAACTAGACGAAGTGACTTTGTCACTTTGTTATGAGGTCCATCATAATGTCAGTGCAAACCAGGAAGTGTGAGTGCCTTTCCTCCTCGCGTACCCTCCCAGGATTCTCGTTTTCACACCCTCCGCAACCTGTTAAGCTTCGCTTAGTCGTGGAGGGTTGCCAACTATTTTTGGGGGATATATAGTATTTTCCAAAAAAAAGTGTAAAAAATATAGTACACAGTAAAAAAATATAGTACTTTAAGACAACTCTTTATTTTGGGGTAAACTATACTTACTAGCATTCTGTGAACTCCTTTTAAATAACACTTCTTTTAACTTGAACAGCTTTCAGGTAATTTAGAACTTTTTAAATAAAATTAACTTGGAACGTGTGTTACGTCAGTTATGTGTGTAAATTGAAGTACTTTGTAAAATCCCCCAAAATATAGTATTTTTGCGTACTATATATTTCTTCAACAGTATATAGTACAGAGAGTCAAAATATAGTACAATACTATATAATATAGTACGGTTGGCAACCCTATCCCCACGAACCGATATGATAATCGGGAGTAATGTAGAATGCAGCCTTTAGGCACAGTACTTCACAAACCCACATTTTCATAGAACCAGTTCTTCACGATCCCAGTTCATCACAGTCCCAATTCTTCACAATGCCAACTTTTCAAAAACCCATTTATTCACAATCCTAGTTCTTTACATTCCTATTTTTTTACTATCCCAATTCTTTACAATGCCAACTTTTCAAAAACCCATTTATTCACAATCCTAGTTCTTTATATTCCAAATTCTCAACTGTCCCAATTCATCACAGTCCCAACTTTTCACCGACCCCATTCTTTACATTCCCAGCTTATCACGCAGGCAGGCACTTAATTTGAGCTCTTTACAAACCCAATTACTCACAATCTCACTATTTCCTGATCATAAATGATATTATTTTTTATCCAACCAACGGCCCTAAAAGGCATACTGTTGTTTAGCAGACGTACAATTACAATAGAAGTCTTTTTTTTAATATTAACCTTTTAACCGCCGTAGTCTGATATATAAGACACAACACACCCGGCTCATTTCGCCGCAGTCTGATAAATAAGACTAAGTTCGAAGGTTTGGTTTTTACAGGTTATATACCAGTCTCGGAAAATGTATTTAGATTAATTTATGCATAAATGATTAGGCTATTAAATAAATAATAATAAAACTGGTTCTTTCTTTTAATTTTAAGGTGTAAACGTAATATGTATTTCCAAATTCCATTAATTTTCTACAACACTTCATAAGAAGCAGTCAGCCAATGTCTGATTTATAAGACGCTAGTAATGTGATGAAATCATTCGTATGATTGATTCCTTTACGAGTAGGTACTTATCGATTATACTCGTAGGTATTACTATCGATTATAGTATTAACCTAATTATGACCTACTTTATGGCGGACATTTTGGCCGAAGAGTATTTTGAACGTAATCAAACGTTAAAAGAAATATTTAAAAGGGCTTTTCTGGCCGTTACCGTTCGCATACCGAATGACGTATCAAAAAGATATGGTAACGCAATACCTTAAGTTGTAATCGCTGAGTACCTAGTAGTCTTTCCAACCATTTTTTTTTATTCAAGAAGATTCTATTTTATTTCAAATACATTTTTAAAAGATTTACTGTCATTAAGTACAAAAAGAAATTCGTCCACAGAGAATTAGTCGTCAAATCGGAAAAAATGCCAAATTGAAATATAACTATTAGGATTTTCCATCCAGAATATTGTCCAAAATAGAATCATGTCCAAAACTAATATAGGCCGACAGGAATAATAACCATTTGTATTTATGTTCACCTGGAAGTATTACCATTTGAAATACTTGTACTTAAATTTACATTACGGTCTCAAATAAAATTAGACAATATTCACTTTGTGCGTATTAAATTTTGCACATTTTTTATAATGGACATAATTCATTTCAGACTTAATTAATTTTTAACGAAAATTAATTTGGTCATAATTACATTTTATCAGATTTACACTTTGGTCAAAATTCCAAATGGTCAATTCAAGTGGACGAATTTCTTTTTGTACTTAATGACAGTAAATCTTTTAACCTTTTCCACGCCATTGACGGATATATCCGCACCACTGGTTCAACGCCAACGACGGAAATATCCGTCATGGTTGACAGCGCAAAATAGACTGGAGTGTCAATGAGGTAAGGTTGATGTTAGCTCTGGTGTTTAGCTGTCATTGGCGTGTGAGTTTAGACTTTATATCTGACATAGCGTTGAAAAGGTTAAAACCATATCGATTGTTTATTTGTCGCTATCGACGTAGTGAAGTCTTCGATGATCAATTCGATTTTATCGATGAAACTTGGAGCCCGACTCTACACTATGATGTCTTACCTCAATAAGGGACCGTAGTTTGTCCGCCGCCGTCTTATTTATCAGACTGCATGTTACGTCAGAGATATGAAAGTCATACTCGTAGTGATGCGACAATGTCGATAATACGACAGTCCACTATTCACTTTCTATAAGTAATTATATATGCTATAGTTGTAATACCTAGGTACCCTTACGGTACACATTTTTTATTCTATACAAATATTGTTTAAATAAAGTAAAATGCAATACTACTTACAATATCCGCAATAAAATTATTTAAATTCGATATTTTCCAAATATATTTAATCGCTTCCCTAGTAATGTCAACAATGTCAACTAATAAAGTGAATGAATAATGTTTTCTACGCCAATGTCTTATTTAGTAGACCGCTTCTGACGTCAGAGATGTAAAATTTCAAATATAGTGATGCGACCATGATAAAAATGTTAATGTCTGTGACTATACATAAACATAGATAATTCATTTAATTCTTGGATAAATTAATAAGATAACGTTCTGAATTATAATAATAATATGTAGTGTCATTATGTGATAGGGTAGGTAGTAAAATATATTTTTTTACCGAAGATAATAGTTCCAATTAAATCCATTATATCGTAACATGGATTATTCAAGCCCTACTCTGCGTGGTGCATCTTCGTATCGGCGGCGACACGAGCATGCTCGATGAAAAATTGTAGGCGGTTAAAGGGTTAAGTTTGAGATTTTTTAAGTTAAGTTGGAACCTACTTAAGTAATTAGATGTAAATTCACTATTTGAAGTTTAATTTGAATACAAGTGAGCAGTTAATTTTCATGTCTCCTTGGGACAAAATATCCTATCTACAACATTTTGGCTTCGGACTCGTGTCTCCCCTGCTTCCTTGCCTTGCTCCTATTTCTGGGCAGTTTTGCCCTTCGGGCATCTAAAGATACCTGACGAACCTAACTAATTTTGCGGAATGACAATTGATTTCTGACGAAAGCCGACTGACGAAAAGTAGTCAGGGGAGACACGAGACCGTCGCTAACATTTTAAGCAAGTTGCCCTCCATGGCCCATAGACCTTTCTACCCTGTGTAACATATTGCTATACTAATGAACTTGAACTGAATAAGTATGAAGAATATTTCCAAAAATTAGAATTGTGAAGATGTAAGTAGTATGTGAAATGTGATAAGTTAGAAATGTGAATGCCTGGGGATGTGATAATTTAGAAATGTGAATATCCTGGCAATGTGATAATTTAGAAATGTGAATTGCCTGGGACTAAACCCCGTCAGAGCATACAAACAACATTTTAGGGCGTGGATACTCAACTAGGTAGTTTATAACCCGCTCGTATGAACAAGTTGCTCGATCGACCGTTCGCCATGAAGCTCTTGTTATTCTCAACACCTCAGGCTCAGGCAGGAGGTTGTTATTAGTAACGTAAGTAGGCAGATCTGCGGAACTTCGAAGTATGAAATAAAGTTGTTTGTATTTCGGCGCCATGCAGTGATGCGAGCGCCCGGGCGGTTGGCGCTGGGGGCTGGCGCCTGGCACTGGCGGCTGGCGCCTGGCACTGGCGGCTGGCGCCTGGCACTGGCGGCTGGCGCCTGGCACTGGCGGCTGGCGCCTGGCACTGGCGGCTCGCGTGAGTTGGCGCGGTCGATGACGCGCACTTGCTGTCCGCTAGACGCGACTTACTGATACGAGTGAGTATGTCTATGATTACTTACGGTACTTCATCAAGCGCCACGAAGCAGCGCAGACCAGTCAACACTGTTCTCGTCTAGTTGTTAACACGATTTCGATTCAGTTTCATATAGGGCCTAGACAAGCAAGCAAGACCCATGCGAACGTGCGAACGACTACCTAAATCAAAGAAATCATAAAGGACTCTCGTAAACTGCCGGACGGTCGCGTTAAGCGCTCGTTTTAATAGTATTTTTTTTATATTCTGCCGGTTTTCAAATGTCGTGAGCTTCAAGTATCGTTGTATGCAATTTGCCGAGACCCGCTATATAAAAGACAATCAAATGTCCCGTTACTCCCGGTTGACTGACTGACCGTTTAAGAAATAAATTTGAAATTTGACGGCCGTAGGCGTCGTTCAAGAAGGGATTTTTCAATATTCAAACCCTAAGGGGATAAAATGGGGCTGGAAAGGAACTCCTCGAATGTTATAGGCAGACATATAGCGAGTTTAGTATTTTCAGTAAGTCTAGAATTTTTCAGTCACTGAAGATAACAGATGAAAATAACAGTTGATGAAGGCTAACGGATAATAAAGACCACATTTATGGCCACCGGAACACCTTAACGGTACCTAGTTCAAGGATGGCGTATAAATATCTCGATTAAGATAGTTAAGCGACTATGACAAAGCACATTTAAATGGTTTAAATATATTACCTACTATGACTTTCCTGCGGCATTGCATGCGGCGAGCTTGAAATATCCTATAGTTTCTTATTAATTGAGAAGTGGGACTACAAAACAGCATATCACACATCCTTTAAAAAACAGTCATAATCATAACACAAAAATGTACAAATATTTTAACCAATGATACAAAAAAAACCTCTCTTTTTTCTTTATAATCTACAAAAGCGCGATATTCTTAACTCAAAAATTCGCGGTCAGAGGGTGCTAGTGTCTGTTTGATCCGGAGCGACATTAAATACACCGTCAATCTACAAAAGTGCCCTAACAGTGATTGCCGCAGGCGCACGCGTGTCGGTGCGGGTGAAGTATGCGACTTTCTTGCAGGTAAGTTCACACACTGTATCACATACTTTATTTGTACAAAGCAGTCGTAAGATATAATAAGACTTTTTATATAACGATTTGTTTGTGTCATGTCATATCACAGGTTATGTCAATTTTTATAGTGTAAAACACTACCTTTGTTTGTGCCTATTGCAGTATACAGCCATATCATATTCATGCCCCTTTTTACATTAGTCAATCATACGCTGTGTGTCTGTCTGTCATAAAATATGACTTTTTTTCAGTTAAGTACCTAATAAAAACAAAAACTGATAGGTAATGTATGACGACACAATTTTTATTTAACTTAAATTATAGTTAAGTACATTTTATAGTAGTGTGTAAACTAAAAATAATATACACTATTAATAAACATTCACAATTAAAAAAACGGAGGAAAAAAATCCTTTGAATGCAGTTTTCTCAAAATATTTTTTTTAAGTTACGGCTTTTTTTTATAGGACATATTATGATATTATGATCACTGAAAAGTATAAAATAAAATAAGTAAAAATCACTGCCTTCAAAAACTCAAAAAATAACTTAATTTAAATAGTTTAGTCAAACTGAAACCGGAGTCCTACCATATTTTTATCCAAAATATTTTATTTTTAGAACTTGTATCTACACGTGGAAATAATTGTTTAGAGGCTACTGCTTGCAAATACAAAGTATTAATTTCAGTGATTTAGGAGAAACTTTCAATGGGAGTTTGGTCATTTTAGAAGTGAGAAATGTGGAGATTGGTATTTAGATTTATAATTAAAGAATACAACTATGGGCGATTTTGGAGAACTACCCCTAAAATAGTTAATAAATTAAGGACCAAAAAGTTGGACCATAGTTAAGCGCTGTTAACCATATAAACAACGAAGTCGAAAATAGTTCCGTTGTGCGACGAAAAGTATCCCTACATGAATGTCTAATTTTCGTGTCACAACGGAAAAGTTTCATAGGAAATTTAATTGAGCGTGCCCAACTTTTTGGTCCTTACCCAATAAGCGAGTTCGGTCATTTTTTAAGTGAGAAACACCCCTATAGGTGTAAATTGGCGTCAGAAATTTGTTTGGTATTTTGTTAATTTAGGAGAGAGACATGTTGAACTGTATACAGGGTGGAAAGGGACGAGCGCCGTTCCCGAAAATATAGTATCACATAATAAGTGATATACATTCGATGTGCAATGGTTAGAATAGAAACAATTATTATAAAAAATCAAATAAGTTAAAATGAGACATGTTTACTCGTAATATTGGTGACAACCCTATATTCCTGACTACATTCCAATATTTGTAAGGAGAAAAGGATACCAGTGGGGCTAGACAAGTTGACATCGTTCACGAACGCTAGCGTTAAGTGATCACTTTGGTGATCACCTGTCACTTGGCGCTGTCAAAATGTTATCTTAGGGATCTACAACCGATGTTAAATTATTCCACCACGTCTAATAACAGGCAGCAGCTCAAAGACAAAGGCGTTTATTGCAAGAACACAGTAGGTGCAGACAGTTCTTAGTGTTACAGGGTGTGCTTATGTTATACCTATTTTAGGCATGCTATATTGAAATCAATACACTACGTGCACTATTATAATATTAGACATGCAAAAAAAATACACTAATTATTCTACACCTCAGTGATAAGTGATAACACTATGGCGGGTTTATGTAGGAATAAATACAGTCTTCATATAAAAGTAAACATAATGTAAATTTATTTATTAGGTTAAGGTATTAATTACGTCATTGATTAATTGATTGAAAAAGTTCGTGCCCGAGTATGGCGATGCACCTTCGATAGTGTATTTTCTTCACATTTTTTCCTACGCAGTTGTTCGAAGGCAGCAATTAATCTTTCTTTCATTTCCTCGCCAGTATCACATTCTGTCCTGTTGTCTTTTATCGTGCCCGCAACTTCAAGCGTGGTCTAAAACAGGACGGGTGAACGCTTAAAACACCGTGTTGATGAAATCAGTTTTGTCACATAACACATGTCATATTTGTAGCAGTTTTACTTAGGATTGCTATTTACTCGTTAAATATGAAAATTAGAATACAATTTAAGCTTAAAATAGCATCATAACAAGGAGCCATTATAAAAATACAATCCGTATAAAAATGCCTAAAAAAACGTTTATTTTCATGTTTCTTGTATGAGGACGAGCGCTCACGGATGATTCCTGGCGCCTCGTTCGAACTTAACTTATTTATAATTTGTTCGATGTCAGCTGCACACACTTTTTTAAACCTAAAAGACAAGTCTATTTTTATAACAAGAGTTACGATTACGATCCATTTTTTTTACATCATAGGTAATTATTGTAAGTACTTTATATTTAATATTTCTTGAGTAAATGTTTCAGAGAATCTACAGCATATATTAAAATATTATCCGATTTTCCCAAATAACTCATAACCACCTCGTCTACATTTAGTTTACCCCGCCCTAACCTGCTATTAATTGTACTCCAAATTATTTTCAATCTTTTATTTCCTGTCTGCGATACTTGTTTTTGGCAATATTTATTAGTTTATTTACATCGTTTCTATACTTTGTGTATTCTAATCTTTTACTCATATTATTTGGTGTCCCTTCCAGAGTCGAAACAACTCATCCCGTTTAGATATTATAGCAAATAACCTTTTATTTATCCACGGTTGAGTACTTAGTCCTATTTCTATTCAAATAATTTTCAACATTACTTTCACTATAAATCAATTGAAACACATTACTCAATTTATTATATAACAACAGAGGACAACCTATTAACAGGAGTTGTAACCAATCGATTGTAACGAGTTTATCATCTAAAACAGTTCGCAGACCTTGTTGCAGTGTACGAGCATTTATGCAACGCTCACGGTCAATGTCCAAACTTACGCCGATCATATGGTGATCGGATATGCTGCATTCTATCACACACGCAGCCGCAAGCGCATCGTGCACGTGTTGCCGTTTCTTTCGCACCCATACATGGTCTATACACGATGTCTCCAGACGCCCGTTTACAATAGCCGCCCGCGTTATCTCCGACCTAGGTATACCGCATTGCAGGCCGTATCCACACAAGGTGTTTTGGTAGCTAGTAGTAGATAAATTCATATTTTCTCTAGTTAAGTCCATATTCATGTCTCCAATAATTATCAAATCTTCACAGCTTGGTACGAGTTGAATACATAGTTCCAATTGCTGTACAACCTCTTGAGGTTCCTTGTACTAAAAGTAGTACATAATACGGCCATTTAAATAAAGATCTAGTGCCAAGGTAGTAAAGTTGAATTTCTTTTGTTTTTATGACTAATGATAAAATTAGAAATTTGATTTTATTTCATTTATAATAGATTCAAGCTCGTTTGCCTCCCTCTTTTATAAAAAAATAAAAAAAAAATCGTATTCCATTGACAAATTTCGTTGTATGGTGGGCCTTAGGAGGATAAATAAAATCTTGTTTTTTCGGGGTGGTCTATAGATAGACAAAAGGTTAATTTTCCTGTTATTTATTCTAACAATTCCATATAATAACTCCATACCGATATAATTTACTTCTTCCACAGTAAAATTAATTTGATTTTTAACATATATTATTGTGCTCCTCCCCTGCCATTTGGTCTTGTCTTTGAGTAGGTGCAGTAACCTTTTATCATGTAACATGAAATTTCATATTCTCTTATGTTAACTTCGGATAGAATAATGATATCCGTTTGATATTGACATTGGTCAATTACTATTAATAACTCATTAAAGTGCTTACGCAGAGACTCTATGTTTAAATGCAATGTTTTAAATTGGTTTCTTTTGATATTATTAAATGTACTCCAATCTTGCATGTTCTTATGGCGTAAAAAATCCACTTCCGACACATTATCTGGTAGATACACTGTTGAATTTTATTAATACACGGAAATCAAGTAGTGTGTTCACACAGCTAATTGCTTATTGACTAGGCTGGAAACTTTATGATGTCTTTTTCACATCTAATTTTATAGATTTTTACGTCGTTTTCCTTCCGGGCTAATACATTGGAGTTCTGTATCCATACAAATCTGCAAACATCTCGAAGTTGTGTGTTAGCCGACCAAAGCAGCTGACGCTTGAACTCATTAATATAAGTAGGTTTTTGGCTTCCGTTCGCATATATGTGGCTATTACTGACCAGCGTCTTCCTCGCTTGGAGCCACTTCTCCCGCGTGCTCCTGCACTTCAGCTTGACGACAACCGGCATCGGCTTGGCATCTCTCGCCTTTTCTCGGCCTACCCTCTTCGCGGACTTTACGTCGTCAGGATTTAAATTTAGTTTACTGGCTACTTCTTTAAATACTTCTGTTATATTTTCACACACTGTCTTCTCTACCCCTATTTTTTTTTGTTGTTCTAAACCCATGATCTTCTCTTCTAGAGATTTGTAGGTATTTTTTTGCTCAAGTGCTTTCAGTTTTTTCTCTGCTGCTTCCTTATGTTCTATCAATAAGTATCAGATACTGCTCAGAGTAGAATACCACTGTGTCCCTTAGTTCACTTTTTTTCGACATTATACATCGCGTCCAGCTTGCTGTTTACTTCCTTGATCACAGTTTCCAGTGAAGTTTCTCCCGGTTTAAAATCTTTTTTTGCCTGGGGTGTGATTCTCTCAAGAAGCAAAGGTGAACGAATGCACGAGTGATGTCCAAGCGGCGAGATTAAATAGTCCCGTCAGTGCGAACAAAACACATTGTAGCGCGTGCATTTTCAATTTAGCAGCATGGTTCCTGCCGATGGGTCGAACGTAATAAGGCTGCTTAATTGAAAATGCATGCGCTACAATGTGTTTTGTTCGCACTGACGGGACCACTTAATCTCGCCGCTTGGTTTCACTCGACAGTCCGTACGACTGGCGTTGTTTAGAGAATCACTACCCTGGTTTCCGTCCTGCCTGGACACAGCTGGGCTGCCAGACTCTTTCCGGGAACAATACTCACACATTTCCTTCTTCGTGCACTCTTTGGAAGGATAGCATCACAGAATTTGCACTTAACTGTGTCGTCCTTTGCCGTAGACACGAGTAGCTTGCACTTTTTACACTGCACCATTGTTATTAGATACTTCTTCGTACTAAATAAGGTACTTATAAACCAACAGCACACGTCCACTCGCTGAGCGCGTGCGCGAAGGACTGAAAATAAGAGAATGATAAAACTAAAAAAAAATATGATGTAGGTACATATTACCATGCAAACTTCCTCCGAAAATTGGTTTAAACGAGATCTAGTAAGTAGTTGGATTTTTTTTAATAAGTCATGGTCATGAATCTTTAACTGCAATTTACCTTGCATTCAATCAACTCAAATATACCGGCCGGCATATATTATGTCACTTGCTGCTGCGGCCCTTCATGGGCGAGTCCGACTCGCACTTGGCCGCTTTTTTTTAATCTAGCGTCGATAAAAAAAACGGTTAAAGGTCTATGGTCAAAGAAAGGCAGTGAATGTATATCTACTTCATAATATAATCATAACGTTAAAAGACGTAATGCTCGTCCGAGAGCGTGTTTATCGTTGCATTGACATGAAAATTGGCTTGCTTCGTCGGAAACGCATAACGACACGGAGTTGTTGAACGTTTGCGCTTGTATTCGTTTACTACTTGTCTAGCTATAATGACAGTTATTGCAGAATTCTCTACAGCGCAAGACAAGTATACTTCAATGCTGTGAATATAATTGAATGTTCGAATTTCTTCTGATTGGGATAGTAAACCAGCTTTGGCGTAGTAGCGGAGGCGGTGAGAGGAAACCTGTTTGGTGGGACGCCGCCGTGGGCGTCTGCCGCGCCCGAGCCTGGCTGCCAGCAGTTAGACTCGTGTCTTGTCTAAAACCGTCTCAGTATCTACGAATAAATAAAATTGAACTTTTACTTCCCGGCGAGCTTAAGGGCCGTATTAATAGAATCATTTTGGCTGAGATACCCAATTAGCCATATAACGCGAGTAGGTAATCTCTTTAGGTAGCGAGTTACTCAATACGTTGATAGGTTGATACATGGTTGGTAAATCGATTAATTACCTTACCCCCTTTCTGCAACAGTCGGGTCTCAGCATTAATGAATAATATGAGATGCTACACGGTAATAAAACAACATTGCTTGTGTTATTGCATTGGTTTTAACTCGGCCGCCATTACTGTCAAGTAAATAAGAGTTATTAAAACGTCGACAATATGATAAAGGCAATGTGGTTTTTCCCTGTAGAATAGGGGCGCTGCGCTGCGCTGGTAGAAAACGGCATTCAGTCATAACCTCATAATCATATCATAACATAAGAAACGTAGGTATGTACAGTCAACAGCATAAATACGTGATCATTTCTGTACCTTGCCGCTTTCAATCGTTTCACAGTTTTATTTAACATTTCCAACCCAACGTTAAAGTGACAAGGTACATAAATGATCAGATCACTTATTTATGCTGTCGACTGTACCTACGTCATGCCTCTCTGTCTTTCGTACAACTCGTACCTATTCATTTGCACGCGGCACGTTTAGTGCTAGAGTTGTCACGCCAAGAAAACATATTTAGGACTTACCGCAGCATTAAGTAAAGTTAATCCGATACGAAAATCACTTTAATTCGGTTCTTCACTGCTCTTAGGTACCTACTTAAAGTGAGATTCGTAAGCCCAACGCCCTCACCGCACACAACTGCACATTTGATAAGATCAGATTTGAATTAGATAAGGCGAAGAAATAGCTAGTAAGCGAAAGAAAGAAATTCAAGGTTTAGGACCCACCAAGTTTAATACTTAGTAGAAAATCAAAAATACTTTTTAACATGTAAGTAGGTACGTTCGGCTAAACTTCGGACGGTTTAGGCAGGTTGATATAATGTTGAATGTAATTTATTTTTCACCTCAGCAGCTCAAACAAGCAGGTTTTGCTGCTTAAAAACAGTGAGCAAAATTCAATTTTGCTGCGAGCGAGAGGCAAAGTAGCTTTTTAATTATTTTTTTTAAATGCCGTGAGCAGTGCTGGGGCTACTCACAACATTCGAAAAAATTGAACTTCACTTTGTTCTGTCACTTTCACTTCGATAGGAAAAAAGCGAGAGATAGAAACAACTTGATTCGAAGTTCGATTTTCAAATTCCACACATAGTAGGCCCAAAAAGAAACGCACGTTCGGATGCACACCACACATAACCGTAAAATTGCAAATAAAACTATCTGTTAAACTTTGAAATGTGTTTATTATAACTATTTTATACAGTAGGTACAATCATTTTTTTTATTTAATGTTTTGAAGACAAAATTAATGAAAAATAAGAAGTTATGTATCTACATAATTTTGTTATCGTTTTATCAATCTTTAATTTCGTGACATAAACCGCGGGGGCAGTTTCAGAACGCATTTCAAAAATAGCGGGATTATTGTACTTAAAAAAAAAAAAGTAATGTAATGTAAATGACGATGTAATTTTTGTTAATTTGTCCGCCATAGCCAATAGCCATAGACAAGGCCTAGTTAGGTTTTTTTAAAGCCACAGACTACATAAAGCTGTATAAAGTTGTGTTTGCACTACGGCATTATCAAGTTGAGTGACAGGTTTTATCGGTTTCATGTTTATTTTTTCCACTTTTTATTTTATTAGTATTTTGCAAAAATGCTTGTGATTGATGCATATGCGATCGTGTCGTTATTTAGTCGTGTATTCACCAAATGGTCACAACGGAAGACCTGCGTTGGCCCTACCAGCTTCACGCTGTGTTGTTCTCGCTGCTGAGATGAAAAGTTGTATGTCTCACACGAGACCAAAGTTTTTTACGTCTCGTATCTTTGAATCCCTCGCTACGCTCAGGATTCTAACCTAGAATCACTCGCTACGCTCGTGATTCAATAATAGAATCCTTCGCTTACTCGGGATTCAAAATCATCACTCGCAGCAAAAACCAACTTTGCTCTCTTGTTGAACAAATAACTATTTCACCTCAGCAGCTCAAACAAGCAGGTTTTGCTGCTTAAAAACAGTGAGCAAAATTCAATTTTGCTGCGAGCGAGAGGCAAAGTAGCTTTTTAATTATTTTTTTTAAATGCCGTGAGCAGTGCTGGGGCTACTCACAACATTCGAAAAAATTTAACTTCACTTTGTTCTGTCACTTTCACTTCGATAGGAAAAAAGCGAGAGATAGAAACAACTTGATTCGAAGTTCGATTTTCAAATTCCACACATAGTAGGCCCAAAAAGAAACGCACGTTCGGATGCACACATAACCGTAAAATTGCAAATAAAACTATCTGTTAAACTTTGAAATGTGTTTATTATAACTATTTTATACAGTAGGTACAATCATTTTTTTTATTTAATGTTTTGAAGACAAAATTAATGAAAAATAAGAAGTTATGTATCTACATAATTTTGTTATCGTTTTAACAATCTTTAATTTCGTGACATAAACCGCGGGGGCAGTTTCAGAACGCATTTCAAAAATAGCGGGATTATTGTACTTAAAAAAAAAAAAGTAATGTAATGTAAATGACGATGTAATTTTTGTTAATTTGTCCGCCATAGCCAATAGCCATAGACAAGGCCTAGTTAGGTTTTTTTTAAAGCCACAGACTACATAAAGCTGTATAAAGTTGTGTTTGCACTACGGCATTATCAAGTTGAGTGACAGGTTTTATCTGTTTCATGTTTATTTTTTCCACTTTTTATTTTATTAGTATTTTGCAAAAATGCTTGTGATTGATGCATATGCGATCGTGTCGTTATTTAGTCGTGTATTCACCAAATGGTCACAACGGAAGACCTGCGTTGGCCCTACCAGCTTCACGCTGTGTTGTTCTCGCTGCTGAGGTGAAAAGTTGTATGTCTCACACGAGACCAAAGTTTTTTACGTCTCGTATCTTTGAATCCCTCGCTACGCTCAGGATTCTAACCTAGAATCACTCGCTACGCTCGTGATTCAATATTAGAATCCTTCGCTTACTCGGGATTCAAAATCATCACTCGCAGCAAAAACCAACTTTGCTCTCTTGTTGAACAAATAACTATTTATGTCATCTTTCTATTGTTAGCTTACATAATAAAACAAATACGTAATATGATCTTTTTAAGTTTTCCAAAAAATTAAGAACGCCGTCTGTCTTAGGTGGATGCAGAATTCGTCGCGAATTGTGTTATTACTTGTGATGTTTTTGTATTACGACACGAATAAAGTTCATTTTTTACATGTTTTTTTAGCAGCATCAAATGGGCTGTAGCATCCACATCGCCAACTAGATATTATACTATAACCTATAACGTATCTTTATACCTATAAAAATAAAGATGTTTTGCAATATATTTGGCAGTTTAGATGCTAAACTAAACACTGTTTGATGCCGACTATTTTTACAACTCTACTCTTACAACATTATATCCTATGATATACTTTTTTACAACGTTATAATACGTCGAATTTTTATTTTGTTGTCGATTTCTCTTTACCCCTATGAAAAAATATTATAAATATAATTCTTGTATCCGAGAGCTTGTAACCATCTGCAGATTTTTTCTTTCTGTCGGTATAAAACCTTTCTGAAATTACTTTCTACTAACGTTATATCAACATCTGACATAAATGACTTCATACCTTAACAAAGTTAATATTAAGTTGATTATCGAAACCAAAACAAATCTGTATTGCTAGTACAAATTTTTGTTTAATACCTAACTTTTTTTTTTACTTTTTCTTACCGGCTCTAGCCGATTCTGCGTCGATAGGACTGGGGATACCCTTATTCGAATACTAAAATTGAACGAATATAGAAAACCCTGTGTGATTCTTTGAAGCCGAAAATAACTAACATAACGCCAACATTCCATTGCATGTTTGAGAAAACTTAATTTTGACTAGTGCACTTCCAACTTTTGGACGATATTCAAACTATCTTCCAGGCTTAACTTAAGTTTTTGTTTTGTAATTGTTTTTGGTACCAGCTGTTATTGACACATTACTGTGTATCCATTTTAGATCGCTCAAAATATTTATATCGTTCATTGCACGTTTTGCTTTCAAAATATACATTGATTCCCTATGTAAATAATGTAAGATAATTAGATTGATCAATACATTTCTGTTTCTAAAATTGTTTGTATGGATGTCGATAGAATAGTCGATCACTAGGAAAAGTGCATTTTTGCTTCCGTCATCCGGGCTTTGTTAATAACGTTTACAATGTATTATAACACAATCAATATTTTTATACGGAATAACGGTCAAGTAGCATAAATATAAATTATTCTTTATAATGTTTTTTTACATAACACTCACATTGTCTATACAGTTCGTATAATATACATGACATATATAGCGATCATAATACATATTATCTTTTAGTATTTATAAGGATTATAATGTCTAATATCGTACCTATGCTATACCTACTCAATAGGTAGGTTCTGAAAGATTGGCTACCAGAAAGGGAAATTTGGTAAGGCATCCTAACATCGCACAATACTTTAAAAAATTACGACGCATCAGCGGCTTTGCTCCCGCCTTGGCCTGCGAGGTTTTTTTATTTTATCTGCCTATAAAATCTTGCTTGTAATTTGTTTCAACTACCTATCCTGAAAATGCAATGAGCAAGACGAATCAGGGTAAAACCGACTCGGTTAGGTTAGGAGGAGCTCCCGCATTGGTCTTCGTTGTTATTTTTTTTTATCTGTTTATATTATACGTGTATCTATTATGTTTTTTCAGTTTACATTCATTGATTGATATTAATATATGTTTTATATCTTAGGCATCATGTACAGTGGCGTTCAGAATGCATGGACAATTTATGAATGAATTCATTCATAAACTGTCCATGCAATTCTGAACGCCACTGTACATTATACGATTTAATAGTGATATTGATTGGTATTACACATATCGTCCTATCCTACGATAAGAGCCACAATTGCAAAATGCTTACTTTTCAGGAGAAGCATTATTCTGTTTATTTTAAAAGAAAACTAAAAAATATATAATTTTGCAATTAGATCATGTGGAATTGTGTTCTAGAGTCCTACTGAAATTGCATTTACGTTCGTAATAGTACTTTATGATTATATTTTGTCCCTTAAATCCTTATTCGTCGGGGTAAATAGGTTTAAGAGAGCCATTACCTACATTGTGCCTCTTATCGTCGGAAAATTCAGGGCCACTACTGCCCTTAGGGCCAGATTTTAACAATCACACTTCGAATATATATTAGTCACTAAGAAAAAATACTTAATTTTAGTTGAGCAAAATCTTTATTTATCATACAATATTAGGTAAGAACAAAATGTAACAAAATAGATTGTTATTTGCAGTTGACGATTGCGGAGTCGGAATAGTGAAACTGGACGTAGGACTGTCCAAAACTATACGAGGGTTGCTATGAATATTTTTAGTTAATTAAAACCATTCATTTTTTTTACCAATTACTTTAATATTTTTCAAAATATACTCCTCCAAGTTCAATACATTGCTTCATTCTATAAAACCAATCCTCAAAACATTTAAAAAATGCGTACTGCGGAAGGTCAAAGAAAAGTCGCTCAAATTCTAGTACTGCCTCATTCGAGTCCATAAAAGTCCGGCCACGCATCATTTTCTTTATAGTGGGGAATAAGAAATAGTCGCACGGGGCCAGGTTAGGACTGTAGGGTGGATGCGACACCAGCTGAACACCTTTACTGGTCAAAAAATCCATTGTTATTGCCGCGGTGTGTGCAGGTGCATTATCTTGGTGAAAAAGAATTCCATGTGTGCCGCTCTTTGGACGATCTTCACCAAGTCTGTCAAATGCCTGGGGTAAACAGACCTCTGTGTACCACTGGCTAGTAACTGTTCTTCGATCTTCGAGTGGAACTACAGCTACTGGCCCCCCGCGGCGAAAGAAAACGGCGATCATTTTTTTGTTCACACTACGGCCACGAACAATTTTTAATGGCGGCCCGTCTTCCTCAAACACCCATTGCATAGATTGTTGCTTTGTTAGAGGGTCATAGCAGTATATCCAGGACTCATCAGTAGTAAGGATATTAGAAACCTGTTGGGAATTGCCTCCGTCGAATTTTTTGAGCATAAACTGGCTAAAATAAATCTACTCGCCGGGTTTTTTGCTCTTCGGTCAGCAAATGCGGTATCCAACGCGAAGCGACCTTCCTGACGCCAAGATGATCATGTAAAATGCTTGAAACTGCAGGTGATCCAATACCAAGTTCATGCTCTATTCCCCGATGGGTAATATTTCTGCGTTCTTTAATCAACCACTCGGCTTTGATCACTGCTTTTATTATGCTTTTATTAAATGCTTTTATTATTGGGTATCTGAAAAAAAAATAGAAAAAAAATCAACTAATTTGACAAAAGCAGTAAATTATACAGTAAATAATTAACTTCTTGCTCATTCCCAGGAGGCAAGGAAGACTCTGCACGTGTTCTTTTCTCTAAAAAATAAAAATCAAAATGAGTTTACCTTTATACTAATATTGTAAATGTGCGCATTCGTCTATTTGCTGACGATGTAACGAAGACACGGATTGTAGTGGGTCATAGATCGGTGGACGAACTCGAATTTAACAAAATTGTTTCTGATGATGTCACGAGAAGAGCTTGTCAAGAATAAACATCCCAGATGAGAAAATATTTAGAATTTATAAGACCCCATTAGCAAAAGCTCGTGCAAGTTCATATACTGACATAACAAAGAAAATAACTGAGCAAATTTTTTGGAAACAAGCGTTTTATATAATATTTAACTCCATTTTATACACGAAAAAAGCCCCAACTGCCGTTAGAGCCCAAAAAGAAAATATGCAAACGGACATCTTCAAAAGTTTTTTTTTTTACCAAAAAGCAATAAAATAATTTAAACATTCGTATAGTTTGTAAGCCACCTATATTATATCCTACAAAATCGAAAATTGAAATAATAATTAAACAAAACACAATTTGAGAGTAGAAAAAGGACACAAATGTCATTGTAGCCACCCATTTGCCATACAATGGAAATTAAGCAATTCCGTAACGTAAAATAAAGCCACAATTACCGTTCGGGCTTTAATCAACGGAATGTGCACTACTTAATTAAATTGTGCTAGTTTCTGACACTAAGTATGTTAATATGTATTATGTATATTCGTTAAAAATTCATAAATATATACATTTTAAAAAAAGTACTAGATATGTTTTCAATAGTCATTAGGTTATTAAAATTCGTTTTATTTAACTTAATGGTACATTCCTTTTTCGTTCACCATCGTTTTTTCCACCATTTTCACTAATCTGTGCCCTCGACGATTCATTTTGTATTTTAAACATACAATAAACTAATATAAACGATCTTCTGAATGGAAATTAAAGCCGTTGGAACGCCAAACCACTCAATGCCGCTGTCCGCCGAGTAATGGAGAAACGGCGGTTGCGCCCCCTCCTCCCGCACCCGCCGTTCGGTATCGCACGGTGAAAAAGGACAGCAATATACTAAGGGCTTTACTCCGCGTTGAAAGTAAGTCCAATGCAATTGTGGCTTATTCAAAAACTCAATTTACTATTAAATAAAATATATTTATTTACAAATTTTTGATGTCATCTTATGTAACTTGAGACGTAGAACTCAATTTTACAATAAAAACAAAAAGCCACTGTGGTGATTGTGGCTCTTATCGTAGGATAGGACGATATATTGATATGATGTGTAATGTAATGTAGAGATTGTATAGCAAACCTCTATAAACTACCTACCTACCTACCTAATAGTACATTACTACAGAGGCCGGGACAAAAGGGGTTGCCGGCCGAAGACATATAGACGGCCGAGCGCCAAGCGAGGCCGGATAGGTCTGAGGCGGGCAACCCCATATTTCCCGCCGAGGTATGTATAGTGCTTTTCTCAAACATATGCAATTAAATAAAAAATACATCACTCAAAAAAGTAAATTGATAATGTCCACGGAAAAGTAATTGGGTGTTAAAATAAAGTACCAGGAGCGCAGCGGTAATTAGGAGGTATATCAGGCATAGCGCAACTTAGATCTCAGGCGGTGCGGGCAGCCGGCGGGCGGGCGGCGGGCGCACACGACACAGCGCGGATGTCTCCCAAACGTTTATGCACTCCTAGTACTTGACGTTATAACATTTTCTCAAAAATTTTAAAAATATTATTTTTTTAATACGCATAGTGGCAGAATGTCATGATGTCTGTGCCACAAATTTATGTGGAATGGAAATTAAAAAAGAGGACTTTGCAGGCCTAGGCCTGCACGATTTGTATGAAATTCCCTTAACGACCTCCTGTCCCAGCCGCACCTGAAACGCCATACTTCGCAGCCTATTGTAAGGCACACAATGTCAATATTCCATAGCATGTTTGAGAAAATATATTTAATAAAATACATTATACCTCCACACTTTGAGAACCAGCTGCTGTTACTATAGATAGAGGTTTGAAAGCGGGGTAAGATAAAAACATAAATAGACTTACCCCTACAAAATTAGTCGGTGCAAGATTAAAATGTATAAAAACTCGAAAACTAACAAAGATAATTAAAATTAACATTGACAGGTAACCAAAACAACAATAACAAGCATACGTATAACGTAACTCAAAATCTCTCTAGCGTCACTGCAAAATGGCAAAAAGCATGGGGTAAGATTAAAAAACGTGATTTGAACGTAAAAACTCACTTTGTCGAAAAATGGTATTCTCAATTATGTTGCCAGGGGTGTTATTCTCTCAAAAACAACGAACAAAACACATTTTAGCGCGTGCATTCACAATTTGGCAGCATGGCTTGTCGATAAGATCGAACGTATAAGGCTGGCTAATAGTTAATGCATGCGCTAAAATGTGTTTTGTTCGCTCTGACGGGACTACTTAAACTCGCCGATGCGATTTCGCTCGTTCGTCCGACCGTCCGTTGTTTTTGAGAGAATAACACCCCAGGAACCAAAAATGTGCACAGAATAGGGAGTTACGAACGGTCTAGGGAATTAGGTCCCGGGATCCCGAGTGTCGGGATCCCGGGATCCCGTGCGTATTCTAGTCCCGAAATTTTCGGGATTAAATTTTACATATCCTGAGATTTTCGGGATTAACAAAAAATATTTAAAATGATGCAAACATTTTAAACTAAATTTAATTTTTATCGTATATCTCTTAAGTTTGTTACTTACAAAATTAAGAGATTACAATAAAATTAACTAGTTTAACATATTTATTTAGAATGTTTATTTTATTAGTTTAGTTTGTGTTAAAATTATTCTATTTATGTTTAGGTGGAATTTGTTTTCCTGACAAAACTTAAAATTTAACCATATCTCATTATAATTTGATAATTGATATTTATCTCGTAGAAGAATACGTTTTATTTTATGTAAATTGATTTTTGTTTTCAAAGTTTAAAAACAGACGTAATTCGTTTGTTTTAAGAAAAGATTAAAGTGAATTTTGTTAAGCTTTATTTTTTTTACCTTCTAACTGATTATTTAAAGGAAATTTAATTGTCCTGTTAATGAAAATATAAGTATAAAGCTGATTTTCACACAATTATTCTCTGAATTTTCATTACTTACCTATCACAATCCCGGGACTGTCCCGGTATCCCGGGATTTTCTGTCAACACTCCCGAAATCCCGGGTTTAGAAAAAAGGCCCGGGATCAAATTCCCTAGAACGGTCGCACCCAGCATAATAATAAGATGATGATGAGGAATATATTTTAATTTTTAATAAACTATTTAGTGGTAAGTGGTAAAATTATTCTCATCATATCCTCTATCTAAAGACAATTACAGTCAGGTACCTATACTTGTTATAGTCATGGCCAGTCTGAATAGGAACAGACTTTAGAATGTACCTATCTACATGAAATGAACCAGCGTCGTTATTGCCTAACGCACTCGCAATCTCAATTGGCATCGAAGCGGAACAATTGTTTTCATTTTGTATGTAGACAAGCCTTCGATTTTCAAAATGAAAACAATTGCGATTGCAAGTGCGTTAAGTAATAGCCCCTCAGGAACGAAACGTGAATAAACTAATCGCACGACGCGGAACCCTAAACGTGAACGGCGAAATCGAACAGGTTCTTACTTCTTTAGAAGGTCCATTACAGATGGCAAAAAACTAAGGTGCCAATAAAAGGACGGAAACCCATTGTTTGAATGTCATTCTGGTATCGGGACTCTGAGAAAAAATGAAGGGTCCCTCGGAATGAATTGGATGGCGTGGAATACAATGAGCCCTTTGTGAGCGCAGGCGCCGCACTGTGGAACGAAAATGGCCTCTCCATAGAAATAGGGACTTAATTTTCCAAGTGCCTATTTTTTTTATTGAAATCGAATCTACTCCTCATAATTAGGTAAAAAAATGAATATGGGTCAATTTGGCTGGAAAACCGCCGAGTAATATTTTTTTTACTAAAATTTTGTATGGAGCGTACATGAAAAAACGGAATATCTCAGAAAGTGCACAATTTCCCGTAATATCCTTCCGCAGGAATTTAGTACCAATTATTTATGATTTTTCGGCGTACTCAAAATTTCCCGGGCAGGTGCACTTTTTTTTTTAAAAATCAAAAACGTTTTATATAGGGAAAACTTGGTTTTTAGGAGGTATTTAAGTTTGCACGACACGTTTAATCGTGGGATAAAATTAAATAATGGCTTTAGATGAGATGGATGTTCAAAAATGAGGTCATTGGAATAATGACATTTCTCACTTTTTGGCCCTTTATCTCCCTGCCCCCTAATGAGCACAATCGGTGCTCATTAAGTGTATGATTAAAAGTAAAAATTAACTAAATCACTCTTAATTATTCTTAATTAGTTGGCATTAAGTAAAAGTATAAATTAAATATTATCTTATTATCATTAAGGATGATGATTACCCAGATTTCATTAGTAATGTGCAATAAATAGGTTGCAGTTTAATTTTATTGTTCTGCGTCACCTATTTCGGCATCCAATTCCGAATCATTTTGCGATTCGGAATTGATTAGAAGGTCCAAGGTCTCAATAAATAAGGTTTGTTTGTTCCTTTTATTCAGTGTTGGCCTCATTGCGGTAAGTTTGGGATCCGATGACAGAAGTAACATATTGAGAATGTCATGATTTGAATCTTGTCTACTCTTTTTCTGTGAGTTGTGTTCCCTGAACCTTCTAAAGTCTTTATTCCGGGCCTCTGACGCTTCTTCTGAGAGATTGCCGATCGGTATAACTTCGTTATGGGCTATAATGTCTGCTCCATGCACCAGTAATTTATGAACCGTTGCGGACATATGATACCAGTTGTATAATTCCACATATTTTTTTACTGTATCGTGGGCGTAATCTTTATATTTGTTGACGTCTATAACCTCTCCTGAAGTAACTGCTTGCAAGATTACTGCAAATCTCCTGATTAATCCCTCATCTAGTCCTGTAATGCTTGCTGTTTTACAGGGGTCCTCAAAAAACTTTCTGGCTGTGTTTCCATCATTAGCTGTCCCTGACCCCTGTTTGACCACATCTATCAAGAGATTCATTTCTTCCTTAAAACGATCTTGAATGATTTTCTTCCTTGATGCCATTTTTTCTTTTAGCTCGTTTCCTCTCGCAGCCCATTGTTTAAAATCCTGGCGATATGCTATGTGAAGAAGGCATTCCATCGTGTTGATGCAAGCATGTAGAGATGATAACCCATATTGGTATATACCAGTATCCACAGGTTTTGTAAGAACTTTATCAAGAAGGTTCATCTCCGTTGGTTTAGCCAAACATAAACTGCAAGTTGCATTTGATCTGGCTTTTGAAAGAAAAGTGCATATTTTGCCGTCCAACATCGTCATCTTCAGTTCATGCTTCACTGTGTTGGTTTTGTGTTCTGTGGGTAGTAGATCTTCAATTTCCTTGTCTATCTCCGTTTTCTGAGCAAGCACAACGGCTTCGTTTTCCTTAATGAACTTGAACTGTATTGGACGACAATATAACGCTGAACAAGGCTTGGGATTCGTCCATATTGTATCAGTTGCTGAAGTTAATTTTAATGGTACCAGGGTTGTCATGAAAACACTAGAATCATCTTGCTCGGAGTCACTCATCTTTTGCTTGTACCTGCTTTGGCTCGAAGCACCATCAAACCCCCATTTAGAAATAAGTACCATCTGTTTGTCTTCTACGTGCTCCGGTATACTATCCATTATTCTGTTCACTGTAATATTCAATAATTCTTGCAGTTTAATTTTGGCTGAAGAATCCGTAATAGTTATTGATTCACTCGGAGGATAGCAATCTAGTTTAGCTTTTTGTACTCTGTAGTATGACGGATACACATTTTCTGCACCTTCTCTAATAGCACTCTCTCGCAGGATCATATATTGCCATTTAGACAACTTGAGTGAAATAAAAAGACTTAGTGCTTTTTCAGGTGTATATATCGTAGATGTTACGGGTTTCTTCGTAGAGATTGTCACTTCTCTTAATTTAGATGCTACTTCTGGGTTTTTCAGCATATATTCAATTACGGCCGCAATATCATCGCGGCCATCCTGCTTAAAACGTTCTGCTGCAGCATATGCCAATTCATCAGCGTTTTCGGATTGTAAGTCACTCGATCTTTTTTTCTTCTGTTTGGTTCCCAGATCTTCGAATGACTTACGTTTTGTTGTAGTCATTGTTCCAACCGATGAGGTCGATCCTTCATAGTTTAAATCACCTGATTCTTGGGTGGGTGAATCGGATCGCCAAACTACAAAGCTTGGCCAATCAACATTTTCCATAAGCCAATGTTCATAAGTACTTCTAAACTTTTTCGTATCTCTTCGGCACTTCTGCCATCTTTCCAAAGCAGCTCTTGAAAATCTTTGGCAAAATTCCTTGAGGGTATCATAGTCTTCTTCAGATAGTTGTCCATTGATTTTAGTAACCACTTCTTCCATCAAGGCTTTGTAGTTAAAAGAAGGTTCCTGATTTCTCAAAATCACGTACAAATCTAAGTTGGTCGTTAAACCCTCCATTGCTTGCAGTTGAAATGTTCCAGAAGGAATATACAATAAAATTGAACTGCAACCTATTTATTGCATATTACTAATGAGAACCCATTGAAATTTGGGTAATTATCATCCTTAATGATAATAAGATAATATTTAATTTATTTTTTTACTTAATGCCAACTCATTAAGAATAATTAAGAGTGATTTAGTTAATTTTTACTTTTAATCATACACTTAATGAGCACCGAGTGTGCTCATTAGGGGGCAGGGAGATAAAGGGCCAAAAAGTGAGATATGTCATTATTCCAATGACCTCATTTTTGAACATCCATCTCATCTAAAGCCATTATTTAATTTTATCCCACGATTAAACGTGTCTTGCAAACTTAAATACCTCCTAAAAACCAAGTTTTCCCTATATAAAACGTTTTTGATTTTTAAAAAAAAAAGTGCACCTGCTCGGGAAATTTTGAGACCGCCGAAAAATCATAAATAATTGGTACTAAATTCCTGCGGAAGGATATTACGGGAAATTGTGCACTTTCTGAGATATTCCGTTTTTTCATATACGCTCCATACAAAATTTTATAAAAAAAATTATTACTCGGTGGTTTTCCAGCCAAATTGACCCATATTCATTTTTTTACCTAATTATGAGGAGTAGATTCGATTTCAATTAAAAAAATAGGCACTTAGAAAATTAAGTCCCTATTTCTATGGAGAGGCCATTTTCGTTCCACAGTGCGCCGATCGGTCTGGGCGCGAGGACGCGCGTCGCCGCCGCTTAGTCTGGGCCGCTCGCCTCTATCTATCTAATACTCGTATATTAAGGACACGCTTTGTCACACACATACCGAGATCTCAATATGGCGGCCGGACTGGGAGGCGGCGCGGCGCGGGTGCGGGCGTGCGCTGCATCTGCATACAATGCAGTGTATCCCCCGCGTCCCCCTTCCACTTACCCTTCGCCATCCTGCGCTTCCTTTCCTTAAAGCGACAGTTTAATCCGCAATACAAAGAATCCGCTTGCCTACCGTTTACCGTCAATTCATTGGACATTATGTGAGGTTATCCATTTAACCTGTGCAGTGTGCATGCGATAATACCTACCTATAGATACTAATAATAATAATTATCAGTATTATCACAGAAGAGGGCTAGTGCAATAAATGAATGACGCAATGAAGGATAACTGTGCGATAATACTTTTTGCTAAGTTTTATCAAAACAATAGGCAAGCAATTAAGTACCGTAGTATTCAAATATTGCTATTTTTTAAGTGGAATCACTGTGTGCATCCCTTGCTAAGAATGAATCATAATCTTTCTAAACTTTGGTACACGTAAATCCCTAAATATTATAATTTGTATTTTTATGATTTTTTCTGGTAATAAGGATTTTTACAATAAATATAAAAGTAAATAAAAGTATAAAATCCTAATCTACGGGTGCCGCCGGCAGCGGGCAGGACTCAACTCAAGCTACCGGTGGATCGTCATGTATGTCACAGCTGTTTTTCTCTGAAACTATAGAAGCTACCTGCCGTAACATGTTCCATTGCTCCCCCCGGTAATAGGTGAATATGCATGTTTTTTTTTTACTATTTACATTGTTATAACATAGGAAAACATTTAAATACTGTTGAAAAATGTCGTATTTAATCATTAAAAAATATTAAAAATTGAGACTAATTTTGTCATTTTGAAACGCCGCCATATCCGCGCGCTCTATTTGATGACGTCAAATACTATGTTTGTCGCCATATAGACAGGTTATTCAATACGATATGCGGGTGTGATTGTTTAAAACTAGCTTTCAGAGTATTAACACCATGGAAAATCTTCGGAAACCACGTTATAAGTATTGCCCTGTACCTGAATGCAAAAACACTATTAGAAGTGCACCCGATAAAGTTTTTTTTTCAAGTCCCAGCAGGTGCTTTTGCACCAACCGTAAAAGATGGTGTAACATTATAAGAAGAAGTGAAGTATCTCGAAGCACTACTTTACGTTGTTGTGAAGATCATTTTAATGTAAATAAGTAGGCGTGGCATATTTAGTTACTACTTACCTGATATAATTTTAGTGAATTAGAAGTAAATTTTGTAGGTATTGTAAAATAATTACAGAAGTATGTCCACAGTGCAATGTCATAAATTTTGTCTATTTACAACGTAAGGAAAGATAATAAGTAAAATATTTAACTAAGTAGGTATTCAGTTCTGTTCCTAAACCATACTAAATTTGACGCCATATAAGACGACATCATAAATTCACTATTCTCGGCAGATTATCTGACTGTGCTCACACAAATCCAATAATAGTCATTTCTAAAATAATTTCTAATTTTATGAAGACACTAAAATTATAATAAATAACAATTCACAACACACACAATAATATTATTCTTTTATCAGGCTAATGCTCCGATATTCATACAAATATAGGCAACACGAACTTGTTGTCATAGTATTTGACGTCACGTTAAAGCGAATTTCAAATGTGTGAACACATTTGAAATTCGCTCGCTAAACTTGGACTTTTAAATATTAATTTTAAGTACACAATACAACGTAAACAATCGTTTAGATCAAGTTTGTTGCTAATAAAGATACAGAAAATAAAAATATTTCAGTCAAATTAAACTTTTATTTATGCATATTCCCTATTATGCTCCATGGTTATATTGATGTTATCTGTATTGTGAACCATTCTATTCAGGGATTGTAACCGGTTACAAATAAACCGGTATTTATTTAGGTTAAACCGGTTAATTATTTGGGTTACGTTCCAACGAATTGGTTACGCTCCGTTTATAACCGGTTAGAGAGCGCTTCCGTCATTCACCCTTGTCTCGGCTCACACGGAAGGAGCGCTCTCTAACCGGTAAATGCATTTCGCTCCCTGTGAGCGTAACCTTTATTATGGGTTAGGCTCTAATAGTGTGGCTTTAACCGCTACGGAAAATAAACCGGTTTTCAATCCCTGATTCTATTGCGTTTACTTATTCGGTTCGTGGCTGGATGTGTGTGTACATCAATTATTTTCAGCAAATTTGTCATAGACTTGACTTATATAATGTAACAAACGAAATAGTCACTATGGAGCATAGTTACCCATAAAGGAGCAAAGTTGGAACATTTTACGGTACTTAAAATTTAGCATAGTTGTAGGTATAACTTGCTTGCTCGCATCTGTTTTTCTAAATATTTGAGAAGGGGTCTAGAATGGGGGGTTAAAAATGATAGTTATTTGATTGTAGCAAACGGAGTGTCCTATGAAAGGGCTCAATGTGCAAATTTCAAAACAATTATTTTTTTCCGTGACGTACGGTCACGAGCGTTAACTTGTGACCCATTTCAAGAAAAATATGCTTGAACTCGTGAACCTTATTGTTGTAGAACAATGACCTTATACATAAGGACTTACCATCAGTGCTCAAAACGCGGGACGGCACAACTGTGCTTAAGGGGGCTTCTAAACGAACAACATTTTCACGGCAATGTGTGGCCGGAAACTATACGCATCTTGTTCTAACATACGAACTAAGAATAAGATAGCACTTCAAGCAAGTTCAAGCACACTTCATACTTTATTCGCCTGTTGGTCGCGAAGCCGATAAGATAACTACCGAAGTAGGTATGTCATCAAAAAGTGCCGAAACACTATTAAGTAATACCTTAACGGTACGTTAATTTTATTTATAAAGGATAACAGCCGAAAAAGTGTAAAGAATGTAGGTATTAAAACCATTTAAGTTTCAATAAATATCATAAAAGGTTGACAACTATTGTCAAGTTTTAAATAAAGTATTCCATATCTTTCTCTCATGCTCGTTAGAAAGAAACAGGCAAAATTACGTGACAAGAACATAGTCACTTTCAGGGTTCCAAAATGGAAAAAATCGGAACTCTTATAATGGTTGTTTTTTTTAGCTTCCCTGTACACGAGATAAGAAAAGAGAATTGGCGCAAGTTAGTGAATTTTAACAATTAGTTAGTTTATATTTAAGCACAAGTTTGAGTAGAAAGTTATGCTTTATGTGGCTATTGTCAAATGCTTTGTCAAATTTCAGTAACTAAGGGCCTGTTGTTTGATCAGTAGTTAAACTAACTAATTGTTAAAATTTGAAAAAGGAATCGAAAATTTTAAGGAATCTCAAGGAAATGTGTCAAGTTATCAATTCCTTTTTCGAATTTTAACAATTAGTTAGTTTAACTACTGATCAAACAACAGGCCCTTAGGGCACATTTCCTTGAGAATCCTTCAAATTTTCGATTCCTTTTTCAAAATTTAACAATTAGTTAGTTTGATCAGTTGTTAACAAAAATAATTGTTAAAATTCGAAAAAGGAATTGAAAATTTGACACATTTCCTTGAGATTCCTTCAAATTTTCTATTCCTTTTTCAAATTTTAACAATTAGTTAGTTAAACTACTGATCAAAAAACAGGCCCTTAGTTACTGAAATTTGTCAAAGCATAATTTGTTCAAATTATATTTACTATTGTATATTTAGTGTCAGCTTTATAAGCAGGCCCTAAAGAGATCATTTTGCACACCATCTCCCCTACATTGAAGCACATATTGTGTAGAAAGTAAAATTATGAGTACCTATGTACTTAGGCTTCGTGAACGATATGTAAACATGTTGTTTAATGTTTATTTGGGCACAAACGGTACAAGTAAAGAAAAAATATAACAGAAAAACTTACGTAACACATTGACCAGTGAAGTTGCCACAATTAACTATGTAATACAGTACAGAGTAACACGTCAAAAACGAGTAACAAGTTAACATCACCTTCAAAGTTTTTTTTGTTCAAAAGTCTAGAAAGTGAATTTTAAAGAAGCGTTCCACATAAAAAACTTTAATTTCATGGCTCTAACCTTTAAAACAACATAATTGCCATACAAAATAAATCCACGGCCCCTCTTTCACCATTACAGGTATAAAAAACACGACTTCATAACTTGTACCTACATCCATTTCATCACTGAAGTTTCAACCAACAGTTTCACCTAATTTTTGTCAATAAACAATAGCCTAAATACCAATTTTCACATTTGTTACAAAATTACCAAAGTCTCATAGAAAGTTCTACCCGCAATTTGGGTAAATTTTTCCTTAAACAATACAATTTTCTACCCCCATCTGATCACCTCATAACGGGTGATTAAAAAAAATGAGAATTATTTGCAAGGGTGTAAAAAAATACTTGTGTAACATTTTATATATTTTTTTATATTAAGGGTTTTTAATAAGTAAAACACATTAAATTTGACTTTTTTCAAAATCATCAGTGGACCTTAGGTACAATAGGGCCCGTGATCAGCTGTTCGACGCAGTTTTGAAATAATGCCCGGACGGCATTTTTGTCCATTTTTCGCACACAGGTTTTGATCCTTTTTATCTCTCTCCAATTATTTTTGTAAACCAGACTGCTCACATAACCAAAAACATCCTCGATCGGCCGACATTGTGGAAGGTTAGTGGGATTTCGGATTTTCGGTACAAATTACACATTATTTTAAGTATTTTTTTCAAGCATTCACTCTCATATACTTTTTGATTAACTGCTAAACCACTAGGTTCGAACCACAGTTTCGACACATCTTTATCGGAAATAGCCACATAAAGCATAACTTTCAGCTCAAACTTGTGCTACTTACTTGTACTTGTGTTTTATATTGTCTGGTGTTGCTGAAATATTGGTGGTATAGTAATTATAGTATCGATCATTTCCAGGTAGGTATATGGGTTTTGCTCAAAGGGAAATAACTTTCATAATCCAAAATAAACGATTTTCCTTTGTAATTTCTAACCATCCAGAGCCATTCTGACATAATGTTAGATTTTTGGTGATCGGTGTATTCAGGTGCCCCTACCTTCATGCGGCACTCCAAACTCACCTTTTTTAAAGACCGGCTTATGTACGGTTGAGAACATTTTAATATTTTCGCAGCATCTCGTTGGCTCATGGTTTGTGGAAAGTGGTATGGAGTTTCTTGAGTCTTCCCTTGGTCATTATTTTAGCTGGTCGGCCGCTACCACATTTGCGAGCCGTCGTCAAGGATGCAAGAACTCTATATGTATAACGTGCTAACAAATTAGTCACGGATGTTTTAAGAGATAATACATTACATTTTAAAACAAATAACTTTTAACTGTAATAAGGGAACCTTCGTATATCATTTTATTGTTTTAATTTACCGAACAAAAAATATAAATTATAATTAATCTTTAAAATAATCACCCCTATTATGTACCTGTCAAGATGTTTAACACTGTTTGTCAAGCGTTGTTTTTCATAAAGGTCATTATGATTCGGCGGGAAAACTGTAGGTTATTATATTAAATACTAGCGGCTGAATGATAGTTTAAAGAGGTTCTAGAATGTCTAAAGTTGTCTCATTTAATTATCTTATTAACAGCACACAATGTTAACATTGTTTCCTAGTTTTCTCCAAAAAAACATAAGAAAACCCATGATGTTTCATACTTAAATGTACTCCGAGAACCGAGTACTTTCAGCTGTAAAAATACCCGTGACTAAGTTAGCACCTTATAATAGTAGAAACTGATACATTTTCTTTGGTAAAATGATCTACTGTGTACTTTTTCCTCATGTTTATATTTTTATTATTATAATGTACAACGCGTTTTCGCAGAGCTTCTTGTTCCGGCGTCATTTTGACAATTATAAATGATTGAAAAAATAAAACAAATGCAAAATCAAGAATCTCATAAGATGCAAAAATAATTTCACGAACAACTTTTTTGTCTATGGCAATAGATATTTTTTTCAAGACTACTGAAAATGATTCTCTTTTTTTTGTGATCACCCGTAAGGTAGTTTTTCTTGAATCACCGTAGTATTTATCTCTTTTCATCCCTCTAGGGGTTGAATTTTAGTAATCGCTGAAATACAAGTCTTATTATTTGCATTGAACAGTATTTCTAGATTTCTACCAAGTTTCACGTAAATTGGACCATATTTCCCATACAAACTTTGCAACCTTTAGGGGTTGAATTTCGAAAAATCCCTTCTTAAAGACGTCTCCATTACAAGACCAACTTCTCCTAAAAAATCCAAATTTTGAATTTTCAAGTGATTTCCGGTAACGAGTGAAAACTACAAGAAAAGCGTTGCCAGCTCACTTAGTTGTGTATGAATCAGTTAAGTTAAAAAAACCGACTTGGATCAATCTTAATAAAACATTATTATTATTACCTAACTCTTTAGTTTTGAATGCGGGAATGCGCTGTTAAAATTCTGAAGGATTGTTTACGGAGACCTGTTGCGCGTGGCGTGCGGCTCGGCGTCGCGGGGTGCGTCGGGCGTTTTTGGGTGAATATTCGGGCGTTCCAACCGCCGTCATTATTCTCTTTAATACATTGACGAAAATAATGATAACTACCAGCAATTTTTAATGTCAAAATCAGCGGACCCGGGGGTAGTATCCATTCCATTTAAAAAAAACAAGAAAGTTATTGAGTTTATATTGAATAATATGCGAAAACAATAATGACGGCGGTTGAAACGCCAAATATTCACCCTTTTTCAGTTTACAGAGGCGGCGCGTGCAGCGTACAGCGTCATCACACGCGCAAACAAAAACATCCCCACACACGGACTGCGTCTCCGTAAACAAGACCTTAGGGTACGTCCTGGGGTGTTATTCTCTCAAAAACAACGGACGGTCGGACGGACGAACGAAATCGCAGCGGCGAGTTTAAGTAGTCCCGTCAGAACGAACAAAACACATTTTAGCGCGTGCATTTTCAACTAAGCAGCATTATACGTTCGATCCATCGACAGAAACCATGCTGCTAAATTGAAAATGCACGCGCTAAAATATGTTTTGTTTGCACTGACGGGACTACTTAAACTTGCCGCTTGGACATTCACTCGTTCGTCCGTTCGACCGTCGTTGTTGAGAGAATCACTACCCTGACTGGGCACAGCGTATAATTTGAATAAACCACTGCCGATTCAATACAGTGACTTACAGATGTTTATTAATAATCATACATCGTGTTTGATCGACAACTATTGTATTTATCCTTGCTTTCTTGACTACTTTAGTGGAATAAGCTTGTAGTTAATTTATTAAGCAAGATGAATACATACTTATCAGATAAAATACAGTTTCGTATGCATATTCACGCGTCTGGGCATCCCTTCCACTGCCAACTAAATAATAGCTATCGTGACGTGACTATACGATATCATATCAAAAGAAATGTGGTTTTACCCAGTAGAATAGAGGCTCAGTACGTATTGTTACATGTATTGTGTTACATCCATGGTTTTCAACAAGCTTTTTTTGAGTATAGTTCTAATTTAAGAAAACCCAACATATTTGTTAGGTACCTTGTTTTTCCCCCGACGCAAATAAGAGGGGTGTTATAAGTTTGGCGTGTGTGTGTGTGTCGGTCTGTGGCACCGTAGCTCTTAAACGGATGAGCCGATTTGGTTGCATTTTTTTTTTAATTTGAAAGCAGCTTTTTTGGCAGTGGTTTTTAGACATGTTTTATAAAAACGTTTCAGGCTTTTTTGAGATATAGAGGTTTTACGGGGTTAAAAGTCCCCGATTTAACGGCGCCACATTAAGAGCTGTTATGTCTTAAACAGCCTAACCAATTTTCATGAAATAAGAGCTAAGCATTGCTATAGGTCTACCAGAATCTGATGGCATTTTTAAAAGTAAAAAAATATTGATTTTCATATGGCAACTGTCAACTGGCAGCCGTGTCAAATTGTTTGTTTACCGTTGCATACATTTCGAAATTCACCTTCAACGATTGTTAACCGGTGAAAATGTTGAGAAAACCGCTTAGATCTCAAGCTAGGAATATTGTATACAGTGTGTGTAATACAGTACGCGAAGAAGGTGTAAATCAAACACAATCTTCGATTTTAAAGCGTATCGTGGTGTTGACTGATAAGTTGAAACGAACTGTTTTGATACTTTTAGGTTTAGGTATATTTTGTCTTACATAAATGCTACTTATTACAGGGGTTCCCAGCACTACCATACGTCGAATTATAACCGAGGGCACTATGATGTGATGATCGTTGGCGTAAATGTCAACTACTTGAAGCCGTGTAACAAAACCAGTCTTCCCTTATATGAAATTAATGAATTATTGCAATCACGGCCACGAAGTTTTAAGGCTCCCACCTTATCATTGTACGTTAAATTCCATAGAAATGATTTGGGGTAAGTATAATGAAACAAAAAGTTGCAGAGAAGAATGTAAACAGACCTGCCAGCGATATTGAAATTATTGACAGAAGAAGCTTTCTCAACATGTAGAGAAAATGTTAGAAGAGCGGTTTATTATAAATACTCCTCTCTCTTCATCGCCAGATTGGCAGATGAAGAACAAAAAACGACAGTAGAGTTTTTGGAATCATTTTCTAGTTCTAGATGAGATTTCAAGCTATTTCTTATACTCATTATAAATATATCAATTTGGCGAGTAAGAATGGTGTGTTTATTATTTTATTTGTGAGCAATAATTATTATCCTATACTGGAAGTTTAATGTAATAGACCTCTAGTGTCATATATTTTGTTAAAAAACCTAAAAACATTAAAAAATACAAATTCGTTGAATCTTAAACTTCCTCGTTTTTTAAGCCGATTAAAAATTACAGTATCGATACCGTTTAGTCCAATTTCCCCAGTAATGCCCTCTACATTTTTTATTTTCCGTTTTTGCCATGAGATTCTGGTACACCTATAACAACCACTGCTAAAAAACCCGCTTTCAAATTAAAAAAACCGCATCCAAACCGGTTCATCCGTTTGGGAGCTATGATGCCACAAACAGACACTCAGATACATAGACATAGAGAAACACGTTCTAAACTAACACCCCGCTTTTTATGTATTAATTTTTAACCCCCTATATTCCTTTCATCTCTTTAGAGAGACGTTGCTAGCTATAGTCATATGTTAAGTAATTTGGAAAAGTTTAAAAAGCGTGAAATAAAAAATTCAATTTAAATTTAAAAAAACACCCGACTCTGAACAGTCTGTAAAGAAAAACCTCCAAAAAGTAAAAAATAATAAGTATTGGCCAGGGACCCGACCACCCATACATACATACATTAAATCACGCCTGTTTCCCAGAGGGGTAGGCAGAGACCACTTATTTCCACTTGCTACGATCTTGACATTCATTCTTCCACCCATTCCCCGATAAAAACCTTTAAATGACTTACCTCTCAAATTACAACCCACTAAAAGAATAACCCCTTTGGAAGGAATATACGGGTTAGTTTTTTGTTAAACTAGCCATCACATAAGGGAAACCTAAGGAGCAGCAGTAAATTGATATTGCATAACCAAATATAAGGGTAACCCTTATAAATAACCCTTTAAAAAACAAATCGAACGCCTTTCAAGCGATACGGCTTTTCTAAATAAATCCTTATAAAAACCCATTCGAAACCCCTTGAATGGGATAGCGGGCCGGTCCCTGGTATTGGCCTTATAAGTTTAATTATAAGTAGGTATTAATATTTTAATTCAAGCGTCAATACGTCGGGGGACCGCTAAGTCAACTAAATAATATAAAATACCCCAGTTACTTAACGGTCCCCGACGTGTCGAACGCTTGAATCAAAATATTAATATACCTATTATTATTATTATTATACCTACTTATAATTAAACTTATAGGGCCAATACTTATTATATTTTACTTTTTAGAGGTTTTTCTTTACAGACTGTACTGAACTAGTTTTTAAATTTTAAATTTAATTTGATACATATTTGGCGAATTTTGTCTATGAAAATCGTCTCTTTACCTCTGGAACATACTTTAGCCAGTATTACTACGAGCACGAGCAACCTAGACTGACGGCACCAATGATGGACACTTCACTCTTTAAAAATTTCATACGATCCTAAATTGATTGTTGCATAACAAATGAATAACCCTTATCTTCTGTAAAATTCCATTACTGGTGCCATCACCCTACTAATCTGAAAAAATATGCTTATAATGCTAATATGCTTATTTAAAGGGATTTTCTTCAAAAGGAAAGCTCAGGAAGCATGACTTGTTTAGATATAATCTATGTAGAATAAATAAGACTAATAAGATTAATATCTTTACTATCTAAATTACACTACCCCCCAAACTTCTTCAAAGGCTGAACACAATTTAGCGCATGTCAACGCGGCTGACAGGGGGTAGTTACTTATGGATATCACATCCTCTGAGTAGTCCACCTCAACTTTTCCATGGGCCATGGCACCCACGATCAACACTACCGGTTCGCTTTGAGGCACCAGCTCCCTACAACTCTGAACAGTCTTGGAACTAAATGACATGGTAATCTTCTTCACACCAACCGGGAGATGAGAAGTCACAGGATTTTTAATGACTTTTAGAAGCTTCATAGGACCATCTGATGCTCTAATAGCAAATTTATGTAGAAGTTGCACTGAAAAAATAACAAAAATTAAAGGCTTATCAACATTTAATTACTTACTCACATTTATATTTCAGTCAATATCGAAGTTCAAACAATCGCACAGCACAAAAATTCAGACCAAACAGAGTTGAAATCATTAACAAAATAGTAAATTACTGCAGAGACCGAGAAAATGGCTGTTGCGGAACGAATAGAGTTAGCATGACCGAAACGCAGCCGAGGCCGCGCTATATACCAGTCCAGCAATCGCCCTTGCTGGACTGGTATATAGCTCGGCTGAGGCTTGTATTGCTTGCTCTCCAACAGTGCGACAAAATGTAAGACAAGTTAATAATATTACACAGTCCCAAAATTTCATGACAATGAAAAAGTAAAATGTACAAGGAATAATTATGATTGCACGAGTGCTTCAAGATAGTTATCCTAGTCTAAACATGGTTTTAAAAAGTAAAACACCAGGTATAGTTTAACCTTTTTCAAATGAGCTTATCCACTTAAGAATACAAAGCCATTGTGTAGTTAACCACAAATTAAGACAACGAACTCGCAGTTAAAGCAGAAAATAACCGCTTTCGAAGGTTAACATAGATTATCGACTTTATTTCTTTAGACAATAGACTACAAAATACAGTAATAGAATAATGGCAACATTTTTTTTTGCATTTTACAACCTCTCGACTAAGATCGTATAGATACAATGACCATTGTGTTAACATGTAAGTGGAAGAGCTCAGTTCAAAAAGTTTAACCCTTTAAACGCCTTTGACTTGATACAAACGTCGTCCTCACACGCCAATGACAGCTGAAAACCACAGCTAATGTCAACCTTACGTCACAAATACTCTGGTCTATTTTTCACTGTATCTGTGATCACAATATGGGTCGATGGCGTCGTAGGCACGACAGTACACGACCACTTTAGTGGTTCTTGGTGTTCAAAGGGTTAAACTATACGTAATTACATACATTTTCGCGGCCGCTGCGATAGTAAAAAATAACTTTTTTTTTTTGTGAAATTGCCTGGACTCAGAACTTCGCGGGCAGATTTTTTATTTTTCCAAAAAAGTGTACATTTATTTTAAGAGGTTTGAAAAGCTTAACACATTTTAACCAGTAAAATTCCATTAATAATTTTACTACCTAATACTTTGCGTAATATTTAAATAATGACCATTTTAAAGGACAAGGTGTCGGTTTTTGTCGTGTCCCCACTCAAGTTCCTCTATGTTAGAAGCGATTCTGAAATCTTTTTATTCTAGGTTAGCATAAGTTTTGGTGGTTTGAAAATACTTTTTGAGTCGCGCATCGGCGCCAGTAGTTTATAATTTAAGTCCTATGCACGTTTAAATATATTATGATTTCCAAAAATATCATAAATGTGGTACCGACCGGACATGTCAGGATTGTCACGGCTAAAATTACAAGTTGATAATGTACAAGAAATATTTTAACTTATGAAATGACAACGTCATCATTTAATTTAAAATAAGCTAGTAGTGCAAAAACCGTCGAGTAAAGCTAATGTGTTTTGAGTCGTGCCACGCCATCAACATTTCTTCCGTCGGGTTTGAGACACATTAATCTACTGATCAGGTAGGTTTTACATCATTTAACTGTTTTCAGAAGATGAACAACATTCTAATGTAATGTTATTTAAATTTGATAACAAACAAAGGTAATTTTTTTCGTCAGAATTTAATTTCGAACACGAATTGGGAAGAGAAAGTCACGTCCGACGTTCGTTCGTTCGACTTCAGCATCCTTTTGGAGGCTAGATGTCTTGCTACACTTTTCACACAATTTAACCATACAATACGGCATATTCGCAAAGTAAATAGCCGAATATTGCATGTTGCTATGGCAACAGGCGGCCGCTACTAAGACTGTTTTGGGGTGTGGCAACCGGTTAGTGCTCTGTGAGCTTAAGTTTGGCTTACGGGGGCGCCTTCATAAGCGGGGCTTAGTGGGTAAGCTGTCTGTGGCATTAATACACTCCCACCTAAAAATAGAGGTCCTGACATGTGTTTTAACCTCTGTATCTCAAAAACGGCTGAAACGATTTTGATAAAACATGTCACACAGAGAGAGAGAGGTGCCATAGATAGATAGATAAACACACACACACACACACACACACACGCACGCACGCACGCACGCACGCACGCACGCACGCACGCACGCACGCACGCACGCACGCACGCACGCACGCACGCACGCACGCACGCACGCACGCACGCACGCACGCACGCACGCACGCACGCACGCACGCACGCACGCACGCACGCACGCACGCACGCACGCACGCACGCACGCACGCACGCACGCACGCACGCACGCACGCACGCACGCACGCACGCACGCACGCACGCACGCACGCACGCACGCACGCACGCACGCACGCACGCACGCACGCACACACACACACACACACACACACACACACACACACACACACACACACACACACACACACACACACACACACACACACACACACACACACACACACACACACACACACACACACACACACACACACATATGTCTATTATATTGCAGCCATCGTTGCGTAGTTTATTTCACGGCAAGTATATTACTGCATTATTGTAAAGCTTTACAAGCATACCAAATGTTAATTGCATACAACCACAAGTAGTTGCTCAAATTAACTTACAAGTTGTCCTAAGCACACATCACAAATGAAATACGCTCTTGCAAAATCACAGAAATAAAATTTCACAAGTCACAAGCTCTCTTGCTCTTCTGTACAACATAAAGTTTTTTTTCATGGCCTGGAGAAGGTTAATGAACAAACACATGGGCTATCTCATGGTAAGGTGGGATCTGTCACCATAAACGTATGCATTCTCAGACTGCAATCCTAAGGCCGCAAATATTTTGCCAACCCTGAAGACTAACATGGAATGCCTCTATCTTAGTAATTCCACCAGATGGCTTTGTACCGGAACACGACAATTCGAACACCGCTGCTTAACGGTAGGTCGTATCTAAGACTTATTAACACTACAATGTATGAAATGTTAAAACATGTTACACTGGCCTTGCAAACCTTTCAGTATTTATTATATTGGAGAACACATTGCTAAAACTTTGGAAGCAAAAATGACTGCTGTATTTTGTTGGGGACGAGATCACACTACATAATTATAAACAAATAAATATAAACCGCAAACGCGCGAACGCAATAAAATGCTCCTTATCTTACATTTGTCATGCACACAAGAAAGCAAAATATCATATGTAACAAGCAAGTAGCGCACACAGAATTATCAGGATTTACAATTACATATTATGCCAAAAACAAACAAACAAAGACAAACTTTTTCTTTTTCATAAAACACCTTTGACATTGGTGAAAAATAGGATGAACATGGTTGTTGATATTGCAAGACCATTTAAGATAATTTTGATCCTATACTATGTCAGAGGAGCTTGCATACAGACAATGGATATTGCCTTAAGCTGGTGCAATCAAAAAGAAATCGCTTTTCTCAAGCTATAAAGGTAAACAGAATCTCCAAATCACCTTATCAAAATAATTACAAACAAATTATAACAAGACACCAAACCATTTATGGCCGAACCCTATATATAAACCTTTAGATAGGCTTACATTTTGTATGGGCAAATGTCGAATTTTAACCTAAAGTAAGGAGTAAGCCTTATGTATCCGCGGTTTGAATATAGGGTTCGGCCGTCAGGTAATAGGTATTACGATAAAAGTTACTACTTCATAACTAGTGTTGCCAGACGTCCTGATATCCGGGAGTCTATGGACATGTCTCGATTACTACCGATTATTTGTCCTGACTTTCAGTACAACACCAGAACGATCATACATAATACATAAGATAACAACTGGAGGTTAAAAGTAAGTACGCCAAATTTTGTCATCGAAAGACAGCTCCAATTTAAACAATTTTGAAAATGTTTTATTTGAACTGGCCCAATTTAAAACCCATGCCGTGATTTTTGTGGGACTACACCTAGCTAGCTATTCACTATAGCATAAAATTAATTAAAACACTATGTGAGACTTAATTTTTTAATTTCTATTAAAACCTGAGCTTAACTGATTGGTGTTTTATCATGGTAGGAACAAAATAAGTAAAAGTAATAGATAATTAATTTTATTAAATTACATAATTATTTGCTGTTTCTGTCCATCTTACCTGTTAAGTATATTTATTAGCAGTGATAGGCCCTGTCTGTGCAACATCACGGGATTCTGAGTAGAAATCTAACATCTAACAATAGTCCCGTGATATTGTTCGAAAAAAATAAATATTGAGTGTTATATATTTGTAAATAGGCAATTAATTATTTAATAAACTCATAAATTGTATCATTATTTATTAAAGAAAAAATTGATATAAGTACTTTGAATTTACATTTTTTTCATTATACAGTGTGTAAAATATTAATAAGTATCTCTTATATTTTACATATAAACTATGTACATATTTAAGTGTTAAAATGTACCCATTAAAAGTGCAACACACTTTTGAATAATTGAAAATGATGCAAAAAATAGGCTAATAAGAAATCAGTAATATTGACTTCCTTTCACAACTCACTGTTAGGCATTAGGTTTGCAAAGGACGTATTTGCTGTTGTAGTGGGTTTGCGTTCTCTATCCTATGAAAAAATAAACTTTATAGTAACAGATAGTGTAACTTGAAATAGGAGACATACCCATTAACCCAGCAAATCTCTTGAAGGTTCGTGGTATTCTCGTCTGTGGATTTATTTCTACAAGTACATTTTGCTCAGTGTGTATGTAGACCTGCAGGAGACCTGCCCGATTCAGAGGAGAGTCCATCAGCATAAGCAGGGACTGGTGCGTTATATCAGGCCGGCAGGAGCCTGGCTCCCTATCATTCTTACGTAAAATATTAGCATGGTCATCACAATTTAAAAGTTCAAAACTGTTCCCCGCCTGAAATGTATAATATAGTTTATTAGATTGGGATCAAAGTGTATCAGTCGGACCACACTGTGAACTATATGCCAGCAGACATGCAGCCACTACATACACTTTGGTACCATTTTCTTATTAATTCAGGAGAAAAATGTACATATAGAAAAAGGATTTTCCTTGATTTGAAAAAAAAAAAAATCTTTATGAAATTACTTTGTTAACCTAAATTTTCATTTAAAGTCCGGTAACCTCATGCAACTATGTTTGCAGCCTGCTACAATAGTCTTTTTTTTAACGCATTCATTGAAATTGTATTATTGCAAGCAAGGAACTAAGTTGCATAACTTTACAGTAATTATATGCTAGACAAAAAGTACGATGAGAAGCCCTGTTTGCATAAAAATAGAGATCCAAACTCTTTTTATCGAGATAACTTAAGTCAGGACTTCTTCAGCTGTGCATATCAAGTCGCAATGCCCTGCGGTGTGGCTCATGGCACTATCCCAGGGCAGTTGTCAACCAAAATGTTCATATCACCATCATACAAGTACAAGAGGGTATCTTCTTTTACAAGAGAGCCGCAAACAAATTATGGACTTCCAGTAAGTATATAAAGATTAGGAACCACTTATTTGGGGTCCAAAGGACCTGGCGTAAGTCTAACATTTTATCATCTCAATTAACTAATGGTACTTATATTTTGAAATTAAATCCATACTTTTAATTAAAGAGTTTCTAGAAAACAGTCCAATATATTGGAAATACTTTTAGTACTTTATACTTAGATTAGTACTTAGAAATAAAAGCGATCTCAATAAAAAACCTAATACAGACCTATTTATTTTAAAAATTAGCATTTAAATGAATAGTAGGAAACTAATTTACCTGTAGTCTATTCGACCTCAACAACTAGCCTATTGCACCTTACCTTAACTGTTTCCAACTGTGCACCCTCCAAGATCACTATTAACCGCTTCTCTTGTTTCTTAATATGCGATGTGACCAAATGCCGAGGTACAGGATCGTACTCGAATTCGTTATCCCTTTGAGTCAGTTTCCTTTTTTTACCCACCATGGTAACTTTTTAAATCGCAGTTCTGATAAAGTGCTTGTTGCTCAAGAACACCAATACTAATCTTTTTTACTTGCTGCTTTAAAAAGAATGTAATAAGCGTGTATAAGTAAGTGCCTATTAACCTGTTATTAACGTGAAACTACTTGAATTAATAACATAACATTGTCAAATTCAAAAAGGCACGTGTGCAATTTGCTTCCAACTGCAAGGAAGCACAGATCACAGATTATAGGATAGGATATGTCTAAAGAAGGAAAGAAAGGCACGACAGTTTTTTTTTAAATTGTCTTTGGCTACTAGGCCATTAGCTTAAAAGAATGCGTCCTTAGTAGCTGTGTTTCTGGATGTTGATGCAGCCTACGACAAGGTTCGGCTCCCTATTCTCAGGGAGAAATTCCAAAAGCTGAGAATTCCGGTGAGGCTTGCACACCTTGTAGGTAAACTTCTCTCGGAGCGGAATATTAATGATCCTTAGGTAAATCCATCTAGATTGGCCTTGGGAGGGCTTCCTCAGGGTTCAGTACTAAGTCCTTTGCTCTATAATTTATACACTCATGATTTAGATAGTTTTGTCGGCGGGAGCCAAATTTTACAGTATGCTGATGATTTATTAGTTTATTACTCTAATAGCAATTTAGCCAGGGATGTGGTGCAAAATTCCCTTCAATCTTTAAATAACTGGCTTGTTAATAATGGTTTATCTCTATCGCCACTAAAAAGCTGTGCAATAGTTTAATCTCGAAGAAGAGTAACACCAAATGTAAGCATTAAAATTAATGAATCCATTATTCCATGTAATTCTTTTTACAAATTTCTTGGGATTGTTTTGGACTCTAAACTAAACGGTTATCTTCATTTTGAACACATATTGAAGAAATGCGAGCGCGGACTTAATACTCTTAGGTGTTTGTCGGGTGTTTAGCGGGGGGCTCACCCAACATCGCTTAGGATATTGTATAATGCTACGTTAAGAAGTGTATTGGATTACGGCTCATTTTTACTGAAGCCGGGTGAAATGAACGATAGCTGGCGCAATGAGCAATTAATTTTAACTAAAGATAATAAACTAGTATGTAAATAAACATTATAGGTCTACCAGAATCTGATGGCATTTTTAAAAGTAAAAAACCGGGCAAGAGCATGTCGGACCATGCTCAGTATAGGGTTCCGAAGCCGTAACGACAAACACAAAAAACTATCTCAAAAATCAACATGTATGAACCATTATTCTATTTAAAGTTATTTGGCGCTGTCTTAGATGATTTTTAGTAGGTATAAACCGTTAGTCGCCTGTATCTCAGGAACTAATTAAGTCTACTTAGTAATGATTCTTTTTCTTATAAATTCGTATATAATATCTCAAACAAGAGCCAAGCTTTTAAGTGTGAGATCAGTATACCTATGTAGGTAGTTAGGTATCTAAACTGCTTCAAACCGACTTTAAATTACAATAAAAGTTAAATCTTTCATATAGTAATTAATAGAAATTGAAAAAAAAACAAGGTCCAGTAAATAGAATTTTAAGTTTTCCAAACGATAGGTACTCAACTCAAATCAATAATCTAATCGAAAATTTGTAAACTTTCAGATCGCAAATCGCAAACTTGTAGGTAGCATTCCGGGGCACGTCCGAACAGCATCTAGGCGCTCGCGCTTATGAGCGCGGCTGTCGCTCGATTTGTTCCTTTGACAGTTTGACTCCCCCCGCGCGTCCTGCACGCCCCGTTAACAAATTTTTCTATCAAAGTTATCATAGGCGATTTTGATAGGTATAAACACTTTAGTCGCCTGTATCTCAGGAACTAATCATGTCTACATAGCCGTGATAGTTTTCCTTTAAAATTCGTTATATGCGCTTTCGTTAGAGATATTTTTCAGATTTTTAGTATTTGTAGTTTTGGCGGTAGGGGGGGGGGGGACACTTGACTCTAACAAAAAATAGCGCTTTAAAGCTTAATATTTCATAAACGGATCCCTTAATCGAAAAATTGTTTACATAAACCCGCAATATTTTTGAAAGACCTATCCAACGACACCCCACACTATGGGGTAGGCAAGAAAAAAAAAAGGCATCCCCACGTTACGTGTAGGGGAGGTGCATTAAAAAAATATATTTTTCAAAATTTTATTTTACCACTTTGTTGGCGTGACTAATATGTATATTCATGCCAAATTACAGCTTTCTAGTACTACGAGTCTCTGAGCTAGACTGGGGACGGACGGACGGACGGACGGACGGACATGGCGAAACTATAAGGGTTCCTAGTTTGACTACGGAACCCTAAAAAACATTGATTTTCATATGGCAACTGTCAACTGGCAGCCGTGTCAAATTGTTTGTTTACCGTTGCATACATTTTGAAATTCACCTTCAACGATTGTTATCTGGTGAAAATGTCGAGAAAACCGCTTAGATCTCAAGCTAGGAATATTGTACTTATACAATATGCGTAATACAGTACGCGAAGAAAGAGGTGTAAATCAAACACAATCTTCGATTTTAAAGCGTATCGTGGAGTTGACTGGTAAGTTGAAACGAACCGTTTTGATACTTTTAGGTTTAGGTATATTTTGTCTTACATAAATGCTACTTATTACAGGGGTTCCCAGCACTACCATACGTCAAATTATAACCGAGGGCACTATGATGATCGTTGGCGTAAATGTCAACTACTTGAAGCCGTGTAACAAATCCAGTCTACCCTTATATGAAATTAATGAATTATTGAAATCACATGGCCACGAAGTTTTAAGGCTCCCACCTTATCATTGTACATTAAATTCCATACAAATGATTTGGAGTAAAATGAAACATAAAGTTGCAGAGAAGAATGTAAACAGACCTGCCAGCGATATTAAATTATTGACAGAAGAAGCTTTCTCAACATGTAGAGAAAATGTTAGAAGAGCGGTTTATTATAAATACTCCTCTCTCTTCATCGCCCTCAGCAGATGATGAACAAGAAAAGACAGTAGAATTTTTGGAATCACTTTCTAATTCTAGATGAGATTTCAAGTTATTTCTTATACTCATTATAAGTATATCAATTTGGCGAGTAAGAATGGTGTGTCTATTATTTTATTTGTGAGCAATAATTATTATCCTATACTGGAAGTTTAATGTAATAGACCTCTAGTGTCATATATTTTACTATTTTTTTTTTTTTTATTTTTAGTGACGACGCGCTGGCCTAGTTGGTAGTGACCCTGCCTACGAAGCTAGCGGTCCTGGGTTCAAATCCCGGTAAGGTCAGATATTAGTGTGATGAGCGCGAATATTTGTTCCTGAGTCATGGATGTTTTCTATATATTTAAGTATATATTTCTCTATATAAGTATTTATATCGTTGTCTAGTACCCATAATACAAGCCTTGAGCTTAATTTGGGACTAGATCAATTGGTGTGACATTGTCCCCTGATATTTATTTATTTATTTATTTATTTATTTATTTTATGTTCAAAATCCTAAAAACATAAAAAAATACAAATTCGTCGAATCTTAAACTTCCTCGTTTTTTTTAAGCCGATTAAAAATTACAAAGTATCAATACCGTTTAGTCCAATTTCCCCAGTATTGCCCTCTACATTTTTTAATTTCCCTATTTGCCATGAGATTCTGGTACACCTATACCATTTAATCCAACCAAAACTTGATAACATCAAAAGCTCAAAAGATAAAATAATCAAGCATAAACCAAAACGTCATGTAAAAGGCAAAGAATAAATAATGACATAAAGGTAAAGAGTCTGCAACATCCTGCCCCTCGTGCAGAAATGTACAAGCTGGCTCCACTGGTCAGAGCCAGTCATTGGCAATCTCGGTAACCAGCTTCATGTTCCTCGCGGGAGGGACTCGTCGACGATAATGACTACGTCCCCAATCTTTACATGGTTATTCCCTTGTTTGTTCTGAGTACGAGGTTGCATAGTTGGAAGGACTTCGCGCACCCAGCGATTCCAAAAGTGATCGGAAAGTCTTAATGCCTTCTTCCATTCCGCACGAAGAATTAAGTCTCGGTCGTTTAAGGCTTTTGGGAGGGTTTGGTTAGAAAACGTTTCTATAAAAAAATGAAACGCTCTTCACGACTTGGCGCGACATTAGTAGGTTCAATCGGCCAATCTTCCGGGGGTCTTAAAAGATACGATGGTCCCATTGATGGTCCTATTGTGATTTGTTACGTCGTTTACGGGAGGAATTGAAATCGAAAATACCTGGAATGTTGACCAGGAAGGTTCTGTTCCATCAGGATAATGCACATGTTCACACGTCACTAAAATCTATGGCGGAAGTTCAGAATTGTGGTTTTGAGTTATTGCCCCACCCGCCTTATTCACCCGATTTAGCACCATCAGACTTCCACCTGTTCCCCAATTTAAAAAATCATTTGAGTGGATATTTTCGAGCAACGAAGACGTTCAAGCTGCTGTGGACCACTATTTTGAGAACCTAGAAGAAAGATTTTTTTAAAGTGGTGTAATGTCTCTGGAACCCAGGTGGAAAAAGTGTATCGAAATCCAAGGGAACTACGTATAAAAATAAAAAATATATATTTATGAGCGTCTGTTTTTATTGTTAGGCCGCGAACTTTTCAATCTGCCCTCGTATGTTAGTCTATAAGGTATTTGTAACTATGGGCCTCGTTGCTCGAAATAAAAATTCATTATTATTATTATTCCAGATATTTATTTTATTTTCTGTAAATTAGGTTTTTTACAACAAATATTCAAATATAAAAGTAAAATAAAAATACTAATACAAAAAATAAACATTATGAAAAACCTAACCTACGAGTGCCGCCGGCAGCGGGGCAGGGCTCAAGCTACAGGTGGTTAGGGTTGCAGAGAGAGGAACATCCTCACAATGCGTGTGTCGAGGAGTACCTACTGCCTTCTGTGTCTGGCCCTTGATCCAACCATCTAGCGAGAGTCTCATGAGGTGTTGGTCGAGACTCTTCGCTGTAAGACCGTTTGCCGACACAACTATCGGGAAAATTATCGTCGAGTCAACATCCCACATGGCGGTCACCTCTTGAGCCAAATCAAGGTACTTGCTGAGCTTGTCCTTCTCGGCCTTCACGAGGTTCTCATCATGCAGGATGGTGACGTCAACGAGCACTGCCCGGCGTTGAGATCGATCTATCAAAACGATATCAGGCTTATTGGCGACAATAGTCCTGTCCGTGATGACAGATCGATCCCAATAGAGCGTAGCACGACCATTTTCGAGAACTGGCGTCGGTGTGTACTTATAGTACGGCACTTCAGACTCAACAAGACCATATAGAAGAGCAAGTTGCTGATGGATGATCCTGGCTACGAGGTTATGTCTGTGCAAGTACTCGCTGTTGGCCAAATGCGAACAACCGGAAATTATATGTCTGAGGGACTCGCCGGGGCAACGGCATGCTCGACAAATATCAACCGTGCCATCCCTCAGAATATATTTCCGGTAATTATTCGTCATTATGACCTCGTCAGCAATTGCACAGACAAAACCTTCGGTTTCCCCAAGGAGGTCACCAAACCGTAGCCAGTTCACGGACGCTAAAAAGTCTATGTCGGGCCTTGTCAGGGCCCGGTAGAAGCGTCCGTGCAGCTCCTTGCTCTTCCATATGTTCTTGCGGTCTTCAGTGCTCAACACCGCTGGTCTGCGCCAGTTCTCGTTTGCCAAGGAGAGAGGCGTGAGGTTTCTGTCTACTGCAACCACATCACGATGCATCCCACACTCATTGTGAAGGAAATAATCCCTGAGATTGCACACCTCGCGGTTGTGAAGATTCTTAGCATTTAAAATGCCTCGACCTCCACATTTCCTCGGGATGTACAATCTCATAACAGATGAGCGTGGGTGCAACATGCGATGTGATTTAAGCAGTAGACGGACCCTCCTATCCAGGGCGTCCAGCTCAGTCTGAGTCCACCTTAGTATGCCAAAGGAGTATGTGAGCAGCGGCATCACCCAGCCATTGAAGGCGCGCACCTTATTGCCACCCGACAAAAGACTGTTAAGAACTTTTGTCAAGCGACAGAAGAAGCGTTCCTTCACTGACTGCTTGATATCGCTATCCACAATACCCAAAGACTGTGACATACCAAGATATTTGTAGGTTTCAACTTGGGAGAGAGATTTGAGACTCATTGTCTCAGAAAGCTGCAAATTCGATGAATTTACAACTTTCCCTCGTTGAACATGCATGACCGCACACTTATCTACACCGAATTCCATCTTGATCGCACTACTAAAGTCTTGTGTGATTTTTAATAGTGCGATAAAATCTTGGCGCTTAGATGCAAACAGTTTGAGGTCATCCATGAACAATAAGTGGGAAATGACTTCAGCCTCTCTACGAAGTCGATAACCAAGCCCGGAATCCTTCAGCATAGAGCTAAGAGGATTCAAGGCTAGGCAAAACCACAAAGGACTCAGACTGTCACCCTGGAAAATGCCTCTTTCAATCCTCATCAAGTTAGGCGAATCAGAAGGGACATCTCGACCACCTGGTTGACGAAGGACTGTGACCCACTGACTCATACACACACCTAAAAAGGATCTCAAAGTTGCATCAACTTTATACAACTCTAAGATCCTTTCGAGCCATGCATGAGTGAGGCACCGAGTCATAAGCCTTCTTGTAGTCAATCCAAGCAGCCGAAAGGGCCGCCTTGTTTCGCCTGACTTATTATTATTATTATTTCTTTACCATCAAAATTCTTGATACAAGCATGGTCTGCCTATTAGACAGCTTCAGGTAAATCTAAAGGGAGACGGTTTTACTCCATTCAACCAACGGTATCCAGAAAGCCATGGTTTACCAAGATTTTCATCCCAAAATAATATTATTCCACACTTATCCGTATGCGTCTTGGTCACTGTTGTACAGCCTCTCATCTAGCCAAAATCCATATTCGGGACTCCTCATCGTGCGAATGTGGTTTGGATGAAGGTGACCTCAATCATATATTTTTTAACTGTCCGCTATATGACAACTTCAGCTTATATAATGAATGAGTTAATTGGATTAAAAGTATCTTTCCTACCCATGTGTTGGAACTGTTACGTTGTAATTGTAAAGATAAAGAGGTGTTTTCTGCTTTAGCCGTGTTCTGCCACCATCATAATATAAAAATTATATTCTATCTATATTCTTTGTTGTAAATATAAAAACAGAAATGGGTGAATTGCAAATAAATTGTACGTGACACAAAGGAGTATGTCACACATTTGTTACACAAAAACGAAGGAAGTTACACAGTGGAAATATGATTTTATGTTGGAATAGTTTATAATACCTATTTATTATTATTTATTTATTTAATGGCATCATCTACATAATAACGTAATTTTGCCAATGTCAAGTATATAATAAGCAACGTTGTACGGTGAATCCTGTCCTGTTGTCGAAGTCTTCCAGTCATAGTCGTTATGTCCCTTGAAGATGGCGGGCATCCACTTCAATGACTTGGTGTGATCTTGACCGCTAACTCGTTTGGAACCATCTTTTCACTGTTATTTTATTTAATGCAAGTTCTTCATCAATGTTACAAGTTGTCCCACAAAACTGCCCTGGATTTGCGAATCAAAATGAACGATAAAATCATTTAAAAAAAATATATATTTTTTTTAATGGCTTTCACATCTTTTATAGCAAGATGTATTTCGCCAATGACAACTTGACATTAGACACGCTGGGGAAATGTTCGGTGGAGGATTTTTTTATTAAATGGGAAGGTTCGGAGTTCAGGAGACCTAAAACAAAAAACACGAGTTAAGGACGGCACAAACATAAATAAGCCACAAAACAAATGACGTACAAATGCAATAACGTAAGGTGAGTGGAAGATAAGTTAATAGAAACAGGGTAGGTAAGCTATCGCAGAAAATTAGACTAAGACAAAGATTAACGAACATTTTGAAATTAATTTAAGTGAATTAGGATAGGCGAGAAGAGATTGAAAATTAGTTGGCCGCGGAATATCCCGAGGCAAAATGTCATACATGGAATAACTAAATCTAGGGCAGTTAAAAAATATATGGTCAGTTTACAATAAATTAAATAATTGGACAGATGTTTTCAGAATGACAGCCAGTCATAGACCCAGACCCAGTACCTATTTATAAATTAGCGGCAGACTACATCATTGTCTGTGACTTACCACAGATAATGTCAAACGTGTTCGGAGACCGATTCTAGTGACAGTCTAGATCAATAGTATATATCCGAGATTTTTAGGAAATGGTATGCAACTGACATTTTCATCTCGAATGAAACTTCATTATGGAACTGCGATATCGAATGGCACAAGAATTGGGGTCCGTGACGTATTGTGATAGTTTGAGTCCACGTATAATATTTAAAAAAAAAGGTAATTCGCACGATAGGGCGTAATGGTAAAAAAAGGCCCCCGGGTATTATTTTGGATTTACGGTCGATTTTTCTAGCATGTTAGGACACTATTTACGATCAAGTGTGATGTAAATATAGTTTTAATTATTTAAAATCGACATGACACTGGCTAAATGCCAATGCCGAAAAACCCAAAAAAAACTATTATTGTATATATAGCTCACTCTAGCCATGCTATGGCAACTTAGTACATTTGATATGGTTCGCTTTTCATTCTTCTCTGACATAATTAATATGGCGCGTGGATTAAACAATAATAGACTCTTGGTCAACGGTGTAAGCGCTTCAACGACCGCCTTATGATTGAGCGCCATCTTCGATACATGACGAGTTTTTTTTCGTATCGCTTTTATGTCAGTGTTGCTGATGGATTAAAAAAAATGCACTTTAGGAACCAAACAAAAATGTAACATTAATACAAAAAAGGATATTTATTTACTTTTGTTATTTTGAAATATATATTATGCTTCATAAAAATGCAAAAATATATAATTTATGACAATTTGTATTGAATCAATATGGCAACACAATAAGTAACTGTCTTGACATTTTTTGACATTGTTCAAATTTTTGTTTCAATTTCAGCGAGAAATTCATTTCCGAATTTTTCATAGAATTTTTCACGTTGCATGATGTGTTATGGTGTGCTTCGTACCTGGCTGCAATAATTGGACCGTAGAAGGTATTTCACATGAATGGGTCACGCACAGATTCCATATGTTCTATTGATTAAATTGGAAAATGTGTCTGTCTCTCAGCCTTTCAGGCTTCACTGAACTGATAAAATCCCTACAAAATAATACCCATTTACTTTTCATTTCCGATTTTTACAAGCATTTATTTAACTTGCAATGTATGTAGGTATGTACGGGTCAAATCTTGCAAATTAAATTTGACCCACTTCCCGTTAACGGAATGGGCTGAAATTTGGACCACATAGGTATGTAAACTCTATGAGAACGCAATATTATCGTAGCTAAGAGGTGATCTGATGATGGAGTTGGAAGGTGGCGACAGAATCTCCGCTATTCTTAACGTAGACCCACCGTATTGGAACTCAATAGTTTGGTCTCGAAAACAGGAGACTTACTTTAATTCCTAATCCCCTAGCTGGGGCAACCACAGAGCGTTGCCATTGGGCTCTAACTCGCACTGCGTGCTTCACCTCTAGCGATATAGACGATAGCGAACAGCGATACACGTGTTCTACAATGACGTATACAATTTAAATTAAATAAGATTTAACATAGTTGAGATACCTTATTTTATTACAGAATATTAAATATTTAATAATTTCAGGGGGAATACCGATTTAAACGAGTGTTCTAACTTCTGCGATATCCTCAGAAATTATCGTCTTAAGCTGCGATCCCACAGACCGTGCTTAAACGGTCACATTATGACATAACCACACAGGCAGGGCAGGCCCGCGAAATTGGTCGTGAAAAACGTTATTATTTATCAATGGCAGCGGCCGCGACAATATATGAAATCGATTTTTACTTTTTAAAACCATGTTTGGACTAACGGAGCAAAAGACTCGTACGTAGTACAATCAAAGTTCTTGCAAGTTGATTTCACGGTGTCTCCTTGTTTCACCGACACGTCACTTCGCAGATTTTCTTTTCGCGCATATGATTCAATTTCTTATAAGTAAGCATTAAGTAAATATTTAAGTTTTTGAAAAGACGTAGGATATTTCCAAGGGAAAAGCGATAAACAAGTTTCACTTACTCTATCCGAGTGGATAGAGTAACGCGCAAAGTCTTGTGTGTTATTATAAACATGACGTGTCGCTGTCTGTTTGTTTTCACTGTTGAACAGATACTTAAGTAGGTACCTCTTTAGGGATCTGGGGGGTCATTATGACATAGCTTTGCAGTTCATTTTATGGGGAGCGTAAAGGACAGAGCTATAGAAACTATATAGCTCCGTCCTGTTCTCTCAGCGTAAAAAGAATGGCATAGCTATGTCATAATAACCCTCCTGAAGTCAAACTAGGAACCCTTATAGTTTCGCCATGTCCGTCTGTCTGTTTGAACCTATGATAGTTACAAAGATTAAATTTCGTCCATAGGTAGGTATATAGACATTTACTTATACCGCAGTTCGGATGCAAGCTCTAAAAAAATGGAAGGATGTTTATCTTTCAGACACGTAATGGCTGAGCGAATTTGGATGAAATTTGGCACTCAATTATATACTATCCAGGATTAAAATAAAATATAGTTTTATCTTGATAATGGTTCCCGAGAGAAAAGCGATAGACGAGTTCTACGCAGATAGAGTTGCTGGCAAACTAATAATATTAAAAACATTTCTTAAAACGTACGAATTCCTTTGTTCTCTTTGAGACGAACCCTGGCGAAGTGTTCCAAGTCCTAATGAACCTTAACTCTGGAAGTGCTCCTGGCTGGGATGATATCCCTACTCAATTATTGAAAATTGCTGGTACTACCTATACTATGGTCGCCATAATAACTCACTGGTGAATTTGTGTTTTAGCCATGGTGTCTTCCCTGATGCGTTATTAAAGCAAGTAATTATAACCCCAGTGTACAAGAGCGGGAACCGAGACGATGTCTCGAACTATCGCGCTGAAGTTTTAAACAGGTGTAGTATTTAGTACTAAATTAAGTATACCTTATCATTAGTAATTATTTATTTAGATAGAACAAACTTGAGTCACCGAAAATAAAATGCTTCAAACATTAGAAAGCTATTATACGAAAGCTCTTAAGTGATGTATGATATGTGATATTATATTATTTATTTCGAAGACTTGAGATATTTAGGTAAGTGCATTTGAAGTGAAATACAAACAAACAACACCTTGTTGCTTTTTAAAAGACTTCAAAAAAGGAGGTTCCCAAAATTCGTCTGTGTTTCTTTTTTTATGTTTGTTACCTCAGAACTTTCGACTGGGTGAACCGATTTTGATGATTCTTTTTTTATTTGAAAGCTAGTGCTTTCTGTTTGGTCCCATTTTTATCAAAATTAAGATCTTAGATTAAGATGATGGAATCTATGAGGAATCAACGGAACTCTTCAAAATGTATAGGCACACCTATAGTGATTTTGGTGTTGTTCATAGTAACTCGTGTATTTGTTCTTGGAAAGCACTATTTGGTGAAGTGGAACTGATAATGAAGACCACAGATGGCCACCGGAACTCCTAAACGGTATATATTTCAAGCGTGCTGACAAAATATTTCGATTAAGATAGTTGAGCGACTATGATGAAGCATACTTAGGTTTAAATATATGACTCTGACTTTCCCGCGACGTTGCTTGCGGCGAGATTTAAATGTTCTATAGTTTCTTATTAATTGAGAAGTGGGACTACATAACAGCATAATTATGATGACTTAAAAGTATAAAATAAAATTATAGTTTAAAAAACAAAACACCGACTACAAAAAGCAAAAAATAACTTCTTTTAAAATGGTAGCTAATAGGTCAGTCCAACTGAAGTCGGCGTCCTACAATATTTTTAACCAAAAGCAGACTTCAGTTGGACTGACCTATTACCTAACATTTAAAAGATGTTATGTATTGCTTTTTGAAGGCGGCTTTGTGTTTTTTTTACTTTGTTTTAATACTACTTAATAACAACCCTTTTTATTTCACCATGTCCGTCTGTCCGTCGTCCGTCTGTCGACGGTTTTACTCAGGAGACTATTGACACAGAATAAGTAGTAGTACAAGTACTAGCTATTAGTACTACAAAGCTAAAGCGTTTTAATGTAGCACCAGCTGTTGCCCGCGACTCCCTCCCATTTGACTCCGGATGGTGAGGTGAAGAAGTAACATGATCAATATCCCACTTTTGACACCTAGTTGTTTTTGACGACTTGAACTTTAACCTTTTTTATTTTCGGATTTATAACATTCGGCCGAAAACAATTTAAAAAACACTGACTTTTATTTTAGCTCTCGCAATGGCATAATTTTGTCTTGACGGCACCGATGATGGTGCGGAACGAGAGCGTTGTTGTAGTGGATGCTGCACAATTGGCTGCGGGTATTCAATGCAAGAGCCGTAAATTTTGCTTCACGATGGCTTAAAACACAGGTAAAGTTAAACGGTGATTTGATTACACTGAGTCGTTCCCGTAATGCGGTCGCCGAAGTTGTTTCAAACTACTGCGGCGAATGAACGTCGTCTTTACATTACTTTAGGTCTGTCCGCCTACTTCGATCACGTAGCTAGGCAGTTGCAGCTGTCGATCGCTGAATTCAGTCGACTGCCGTATTCTTTACACCGTTGCAGTCGCCGTATGTAACATGGGGCGGACGACTCAATGTAGTTGCAACAAAAATAAACATTTTACTTCTCATGCGCAGGGAAGTTACATATAGGCGGCATAAAGTTAGGTAGGTATATGTTTCCTCTAGGGACATAAGTCCTTTAGCTTTTGGATTTTCTTGGACAGCCACATACTTAGAGCCAAATAAGATACCTCTATGTATGTCTGTGTGTATGTGTATGTATGTATGTACCTATGACGTAAACAAAGCGTATGATACGCAAACAATCCACTAAGTTCTTGTTCGAAAGTTGTAAAATTAACCCCAACGGCTGACTTGGTTGAAGCACCCCTATCATCATGTTAAGGTTTACGTAACAAAATGGTAAGAAAAGTATCTTTGCCGTTGGAGACGTTTGATTTTTGCTATGTAGGTAATTTTCGCCCCTTGGAACTGAGACGAGGTACTTTATTATAATACATTTTTATTATTTTTAGGTTACAAGAGATTCTTGGAGGCGGTTTTGTGTCCAGAGCAAGGAAATATGTCCCAGTTTTAACTAGAACACCTACTTATCTGCACAAAGATTCTGTCTCGTATTATCTGTGAGATTATAGAAACCAAATAATACTTAAGCTAGAAAAAAAACAAAAGATTGTCATAATAACCTGCAGTGAAGACCTGCTGAAATCCCATTATGTAAAAAAGAAAAACAGTGACTGTCGCCTCTCTGAAGATGAAGATGAAGCGAAATACCCGACTCAAAGAACAATTGGCTGATCATCATCTAAATCATTATTTCTAAGAACTGTCTTTGAGGCTATTAAAACCAATCAATTTATTTCTGTTAAATGAAGTGAAATGAAATTTATTTATTTGCGTTAGACATAGTTACTATACTTACATATTATGATGATCTTAACACTAAAAATTAGAACCATACATCTAGACTTAGATAAGTCATGCAAATATTTAATATGAAAGTGTTAATTATACTGATATCACTAAACTAGAGTTGAGTGTACCGTCTGCAGTCTTAATTCTACAAAAAGCTCCTACAAGATGTTCGGAAACCGATATTGGTAATTGCTCTAATGCATTAGTACAAAAGGCCACAAAAGTGCGAATAATGTGTACAGAGTTTCCCCAGTTCCATATCGTGCCACAAAACCGTGATACGCTTTTTAAAGCAGTATTTTTATAGGTAATTCTTGATAACCACCATAAATAACACATATCTAAATCTATTAATCTTAGAACGAACTTTATCAACATGCAATTTCCAAGTACAATGATCATTGAGTTGCAATAAATTGAATATGAATATGAGTACTTTACTATACCCGATATAATTAAGTCTACTGACAGGTGTTCTGTTTTGGTTATATATATATATATATCTTAGACGTCGTTTAGTTTTTAAGGCGTTTCTCAATCCCTCCGTTATCCATGTAACATCTTTACGCGAGCTTTTAACCTTTACCTTTTTTTTATCTTCATAAAACAGGATTTATGGTGTACTAGCGACCCGCCCTCGCTTCGCTTCGATTTATGTGCATTTTCGCTAACACATAATACATTATTTTGTGTCAAAATCACAAGTGACATTCATAAATAGTCTCCCTGAACTGTAGGTATATTCATTTCAAAGAATCTGATAATTTGTCATGACCACAGTTTTCTTTTTCATCTTCTGTTTAGCAAGTATAAGCAAGTGATGGGGTGTAAAAGTTATCATCTAATAGGCTAGACGTTTTTTCCATCACATGGGACCAACGGCAATCAGACCACTGCAGAAATCAGAAAAAAAAAGTAAAGTCCAACATTCTTACTACGCGTTGAAAACACCCCACCGCATACAAATTGATACTCAATTATGACGTCAAAATTGATTAAAACTACACTAAATTTATGGCAAAATCAAGTTCTTACGTACACAAGATCGTGAAAACTGCTCAATTAAAAAGGCTCAGTCTAAAAATCTCAATTTTCGGAACTTCGAAGTCTTACGTAGGTATTCATAGGTCGCTCCTATAGGTCGTCTTTGTTTTATGATAATTTCCAGTTTTCAATCGATATTAAGTACTAGGGTAAGTGTATAGTAAAGTTCCTGTGTGTATAGGAAAGTTAAAAGCCCCTCACTAGTTTGTAAGTTGCTGTGCCCTATAAAGATCTCATACCTTATAAGTAGTTATAACTTATAAGTTACCTAACACCTGTATATTATGAATAACAGCTTATGAAAGCAATAAAAAGTTGAAAAATTAAGTTCAACAATGTCATCATCTTATTTAGGTACGCTAATTTGTTTAGAAAACTCGTCATAATTTTAAACAAGTGTATCTAAACATAATAAGCTTAAATGCAATAAATGATTTATTTACATATTCATATGTTTACATGACAATGTAATTAGTTGGATTCCTCGAGCTCTGAAAATAGATAGACAGGTACACTGCGGCCACATCTGTGAGATTTGAAAATATTCGTGTTAAATGTAGTTAGTTAATACTAGTTATCTTTCTTTATTTATGTTAAAAAAGAGATGCCAGTTGATTTGGCCGCAGTATTAGGAAGACCCATTAAATATATGATCCTCACAGAGTACTAGTTATAAAAAACATTTTTTGGAAAATAAATTGATCTTGAGGGATCCTGTATTGAGTGGACTTTTTCCGGCTAAAATTATTGACTTCTCACTGATTTATATGCAAATAAGAACTGATCAGGCGCGGCGGCGCGGCGTAGCCCTACTTACTAATTAAAAGCCCGTCGTTTTTGCGAGTTTATCAGTTCTCAATGTAAAACATTGCCATCACGCCTAATATGTTCTTTTTTACAGTACTTACTCTAAATCAAACTTAACCCCTTTTTCATACAACATTATGAATAACGGTGTTTAAAGCCATAATAGTTAATATGTGCCAAGTGTCTTAACTATCATTGGTCTTTAAGTACCTGTTGTGATTTTGTATGAATAAAGGGGTGGAGAATAGCTTAAGTATGTGGTTATGTATAAGCACATGCTTACACACACATACGCATAGAATTAGTTTAAAGAACATGAACTAGATGGCAGAACAAGCAACCTTTTTTTTTTTTTTACTCGGACAGAAAACAACGCCGAGTTGCCAGTCTATATCCAGTGTACAATAGTAGTCTTTGACTCTAGCTAGCTAGTTTAGGCTAGGATAAGCGAGCGATATTGTTATATACCCATCCTAATATTGTTAGACGATTATTTTAAATCATATAGTGCGCTAATGGCAAACGATAGAGAAGTGTTGCGTGAGATATGGTTCGGAAAGTTGCCAATATGTTTTCAGTTAGACCAAGAAGAAATCATGGAAATTCAACAACCAGATCCTTTCTATGTAATGGTCCCGAGGTTAAGTTATTTCCCATTGGTGACTGATAAGGTTAGTGTTCTTTGTTTTCTAAATAACACTCTTCATTTTAAAAATATGTCTGATAGAATTCGAAACTTCCGAAACAGAATGAGTATACATGACTTGGGTGATTCCAATTTATTCCATAACTTCGAATTTTGTGATGGACCTCAACATTAATTGTCGTTTCTGGGTGGTGTTTGGGCTGGGGCGGTGGTGCCGCGCGACCGGCATGTTCGCCGAAGCGCTTGTACGGGTTCGCGGCCGCCATGAGAAGAACAATGTATCACGTCTTTAACACATTTGTTAACAGCAGATTAGATGATGCCAGCATTGTGTGGAACCTGTTCTACAACATTTATATTAATCACATGGAGAATGTATTAAAGAGACTTTTGTGGCATTAGATATTTATTAACATAGATTGTGCAGTAAAACCATGATCTTATAATGATAGACTTATATTTTAATATGTACTCTTGCCAATCACTGGAGGAAGGCTGACCTTAACCCTTAAATTGGCAGTGTATCTAATAATGCACATACTATAATGTTCACTTTTTTTATTTTTTGGTTACTATTTTTTTTATTCTGATTTCAAATCAAATAGGGTTTGAATTCACGACTTTTTTTATTTTTGCCAATTTAAGGGTTAAATTAGTTAACAGCATGCTAGATGCACCAATTTGGCTCTTATCAATTTGAATTCAAGCTCTCTAGCATAATAGGTAAAGTCTGTTCCTATTTAGACTGCCAATATATTGTCATTGGCAGTATAACCTGACCATATTTGTCTTTAGATAGAGAATGAAATAGTGATGAGCGTAATTAGACAATTAAAAAGGTTGAATCATCATCATATTATATGCTGGGTGAGTACAGAGATGAAAACTTCTCTTATCAATCAAATCTCTCAAGACATCACTACATTTTCAAGTCAAATATTATCACTACATATTATAAAACAAAGTCGCTTCCCGCTGTCTGTCCCTATGTATGCTTAGATCTTTAAAACTACGCAACGGATTTAGATGCGGTTTTTTTTAATAGATAGAGTGATTCAAGAAGAAGGTTTTTATATATAATAAACTTTGTTTTATGTACGGGTGTTACAGAAAACTCACATAAACCGAAGCGAAGCAAGGGCGGGTCGCTATTTCAAATAAAATGTATATGACAAGCATCAGTCAACAAAACAGATTTTACTAAGAAGGATTATTTTTGTAGTTTTAGAAGTATTTACCAGTTTTTAATAAAATTCATTGAACAAATTGGCTGGCGGTTAGCATCTTGAACTCCTATGTACCCTTGTGAAGAAATATTTCTTGATATTTTTATGTTTTGGGATTTCCCTTAAGCTTAATTAGTGTCGCGTGTGGATTTAAATCAATCATATTTCCTATTATTATCCACAAAACGATGTAAACACTGTTGTACTAAATTAATTAATAAACAACTTTCTACAGACCTTATCTTAAATTAAACATTATTTGTTGTATTTGTTTTAGATATCTATTAAAATAGCAATGCTTATATAAAAATAATTATAATAAAAAACCTAACCTACAGGTACCGCTGACAGCAGAGCAAGGCTCAAGCTAACTATACAATCAAACTCATACTTTATTTTATAATTACTTAAATTAAGTTAAAGACTACCCCTCAGTTTAAAAAGCCCACCTGATCTTAATTCTATGGAATGAATAGGAAGCACCCCATAGCTTGGTTTTTCCTGATATTTATACAAATGCATTTAAAATATTTTTTTCCCCAGATGAAAAGACATTTTTTAAGATATATATCACAGGAAAATGCTGATAGTGAGATGTGGTTGGACTTCAATGGACAACCCCTGAAGTGGCACTATCCAATAGGGTTCCTTTACGACCTGTTCTGCGGCAATGATCCTCAACTGCCTTGGGCACTCACTGTGCACTTCACTAAGTTTCCAGAGGCTGTTCTACTTCATTGCGCTAACAAGTATTTATATTTTCACAAAAAAATTTAGTTTGAATATTGTAGAGTCCTAGAGTCCTAGCGTCCGACAATCTTCTTATAGTCTGGTAGTGGTGCTACTTATTTAATACATTTCTTTTGACAATGTTGAACCTTTTTTGGTTATCAGCCACATATCACCTGTCTTACATTTATTTAATATTTTGAGTGCCTTACATTGATTACAAAATTAATCTTAATGATACAAAACAAAGTCTCTTTTAATGTTAAACTTGTGACCGCTGTAGCCGTCGTGGTGTGAGTGGCACGACTTTCAGTTGACGGCCAGAGCCGCCCTACCGTCTGTGGTGTTCAAAACATTAAAATAAGTGTTGAGGTTTTTAGTATTTGTTTAGATAGTGACAAAATGTAGAATAACTAATGTAATAAAAAAAGAAAGTGAGTTGATCTTTTTAATTATATCATTATTATATGAACTTAACTTCTGCTGGACATTCATACAAACCCGAACAAACATAATGCTTGGTAGACTTTTACTATGTGTGGGTATACCTTTTACGTTATTTATTATAGTAGTTTATGCAACATGTGGCAGGGGGGGAACTCCAACCGGCGCACCTCGCTCTAAATTTAATATCTCCACACATCTAGCAAGTATACGTAAGTGTTCATTTGTTCCCGAAATGAATTCCTCGTCTTCGAATTATAAGAAAAAGACACCAAACTTGATATAGTTGCTAGATGTATGGAGATATTAAATTTAGAGTGAGGCGCGCCGGATGGAGTTCGTAGGAGTTTAACCTCACGGTTTTTGTCATACATTCCTCTCTAACTTGCAAAGATATCATCTGAGAAAAACAACCTCCTACATAGCTTGTAAAGAGTTAACTTCTCTTTAAGAGTATATACACTTATATTAATATATAATTTACCGTTGAAGTGTATAGGTTTATATTGATAATTCTATAATAATTTACCACTTTTACGAATGGCCGCTCACCTTGAAAATGTATTACTTTTACAAATGACAACACTTTTACCCAAACCCCTTTTAACATTTCGCATAAACATAGTGCAAAGCTCATTACTTTCGCTATTACGAGTATCAGATATAACTGTAGGTTTGAACGTTACATATCAGTTAAAGTTTTTTAAAAATAAAGGAAAGACTACTTTACACAGAATGTGATATTTCCAACATTTAAGGTAGGTAGTTGCTTTCCATGTGGCATTCGAACTTTCCACCCTGTATATACAAGAATTGCTCGTTTAAAGGTATTAAAGGGGTGATAGACGGTCGAGCTTTAAAACCGCGATTTTAAAGTTCACGAATTTAATCGGCTCGCGTCGGTGAAAGACACACGAGCTATTAAGTCGGGTTCTTGAAGTTCGCGAACTTGGCCGGTGACACACGTTGAAACTTCCTCACACTTTAAATGTTGTCGAAAGAGGAAGCTTTGAGTTATTAAGGAATATCATCATATAATATTTTAAAAATCACTAATTTAAATATAATATATTAATATTTACATCGTTGTAACATCATCATCATTAAAAAGTATTTAAAATTGAGACTAGTTTTGACATTTTGTAACGCCGCCATATCCGCGCGCTCTATTTGATGACGTCAAATACTATGTTTGTCGCCATATAGACAGGTTGTTCAATACGATATGCGGGTGTGATTGTTTAAAACTAGCTTTCAGAGTATTTAAACCATGGAAAATCTTCAAAAACCACCTTATAAGTATTGCCCTGTACCTGAATGCAAAAACACTATTAGAAGTGCACCCGATATAGTTTTGTTTCAAGGCCCAGCAGGTGCAAAAAACCGGAAACGATGGTGTAGTGAAGTATCTCCAAGCACTACTTTACGTTCATCATTTTAATGTAAGTAAGTAGGCGTGGCATATTTAGTTACTACCTGATATAATTTCAGTGAATTAGAAGTAAATTTTTAGGTATTGTAAAACAATTACAGGACCTACCATTTTTTGTTCACAGTGCAGTGTGGTTAATTTTGTCTATTTTACAACGTAACGAAAGATAATAAGTAAAAGTAGGTATTCAGTTCTGTTCCTAAACCATACTAAATTTGACGCTAAATAAGACGACATCATAAATGCATCTATTCTCGGCAGATTATCTGACTCATCATCATCATCAGCCTATACTACTCGTAGTCCACTGCTGGACATAGGCCTCCCCTAATGCGCGCCATCGCGCCCTGTCCTCAGCTTGACGCATCCACTTTCTGCCAGCAGTCTTTGGCAGATCATCACTCCATCTCGCCGGAGGTCGTCCCACACTACGTTTGCCGACCCGCGGTCTCCACTCCAGAACTCGTTTACCCCGTTTACTCGGTTATCGGTTCTCCGACAGATATGTCCGTCTGCTAATCCTGAGAGCTATGTCGGTGACTTTGGTTCTATGTCGGATAACTTCGTTACGAATTTTATCCTTCAGAGAAACTCCGAGCATAGCCCTTTCCATAGCTCGCTGAGCAACTTTAAATTGATGGACCAGCCGTACCGTGAGTGTCCACGTCTCGGCTCCGTAGGTCATAACGGGTAGGACGCACTGATTGAAAACCTTAGTTTTCAAACATTGTGGGATGGGTGAAGAGAAGACTTGACGAAGTTTCCCAAACGCTGGATCCTCCTCTTGGCCTCCCTCTCGAAGTTGTTTCTACCTAACTGCAATATTTGTCCTAGATATGTGTACTCCGAAACAACTTCAAGAAGGTGACCATTTACGACGACGGGTCTCGGATCAATGAGGTCATTGATCATGACCTTGGTTTTGTCCAAGTTCATGCCGAGACCAATACGTCGCGAGGCTGATGCTAGGCCGCCCAGCATCTGATTTAGTTCCTGCAGCGACTCCGCCATCAAGACTATGTCATCTGCGAATCGTAAATGTGAGATGCGTTCGCCGTTTATGTTTATGCCCATGCTTTTCCAGTCCAGCGTCTTAAAAATATCCTCCAATGCGGCCGTAAACAGTTTCGGGGATATGACATCCCCATGTCTTACTCCTCTGCGCAATTGGATGGGTTTAGACAACTGGTCCTGTACTTGAACACGGATTCCATAACAGCCTAGGTTTCATTCAACGGAATCAAACGCCTTCTCATAGTCCACAAAAGCCAGACACAGGGGCCGATTATACTCTTCGGACTTCTGTATAATCTGCCTGACTGTGTGTATGTGGTCTATGGTTCCGTATCCTCCCCGAAACCGGGCCTGCTCTGGGGGCTGGAACTCGTCAAGTCTTCTAGCGAGACGATTCGTGATGACTGGAGAAAAGCTTATAGGCATGGCTTAAGAGCGAGATGGGCCTATAATTTTTAAGAAGAGTTTTATCACCCTTCTTAAAGAACAGGACCACCACACTCCTATTCCACGCCTCTGGAGTTCTCCCACAGTGCATGACAGAGTTGAAGAGACTCTGATGTTCCCTCAGGACAGGTGCACCTCCCGCCTTCAGTAGTTCAGAAGTGACTCCGTCTTCACCGGGGGCTTTTCCATTTTTTCGATTCGATTCCACGATTTCGTCTTGACTGATATCTGGCAGTTCGTCAGGATAGTGACGTGTCAGGGTGGCTCTGGGATCGTGGTTGTCAGATTGAGGTCGGGGGGCATGTGTAGCGTACAGCCGGCCATAGAAGTCCTCTATCTCGGCAAAAATCTCCGGCTTTGACACTGCGGTTCTGCCATCGTGTGTCGTGAGCTTCGTCAGGTGGCTCCTTCCAAGTTGCTTCGAGAGTACTTTGGACCCTCGGTTTCGCTCTATTGCCTCTTCGATGAGGCGTGTGTTGGAGCTCCGAAGGTCGCGTCGTATCCTCTTCGCAATTAGCTTGTTCAGGTTTGACCGCTCTGACGAAGTGGCCTGGGTATCTTCCCGCCTTTGTGCCATTAGCCATAGAGTCTCGTCCGAGAGTTTGGACTTCGTACCTGTACGCTTCAGTTGACAAAATCTGGTGCCCTCCTCTCTCAATACGCCAACCACGTTCTGTAGGGCCTCGTCTATGTCCTCGGTGGGTTCCAACGCAAAGAATCTATTTTCGAGGAGTTTCGTAAACTTCTCAGAACCCGCTATGATTTGAAGAGGATTGGGTCGGAGCGTGGACTTCATCAGACGTTTCCTTTCAAGCTTAAGATGGATATTCAGAGAGCCACGTACGAGTCTGTGATCGGATCCGGTATTGAACCTGTTGATCACGGTGACATCTCTGAATATGTTCTTTTCGTCCGTCATGATGAAGTCGATCTCATTTTTGGTCACAGTGTCGGGGCCTCGCCACGTCCATTTCCGTTGTGGTTTCTTCTTGAAGAAAGAGTTCATGAAGAAAAAGCCTTCCTTCTCCAGGAAATCGACAAGCATTTGCCCCCTGTGATTCCTACTTCCAAAACCATGCGGCCCTACTCTAGATTCATTGCAATCCTGGATTCCCACCTTGGCGTTAAGGTTTCCCATGACAACGTTGAAGTGGGCCTTGGTGGTGCTGTTCAAGGCTTTGGATATGTCTTCGTACATATCATCCAAGTGTGTCGAGGTCGGTGCGTAGACTTGTATAACCTCGCGGACAGCCGAAGTACAAGGTACGCCACCCTGGTCGACACACTGGAGATTTCCAAAACGTTGCCAGTGAGAGCTGTGTTGACAAGGAACCCTACGCCACCCTGAGATGGTTGATCGCCTTCGCGGAAGTAGAACATGTGGCCCGAGTCTAAGGTTATGGTGTCCTCGCCCTCTCTTCGGACTTCACATAACCCCAGAACATGCCACTGGATGTTCTCAAGTGCCGCTTCTAACTGAGCCAAGTGCTCGTCAAGCCTCAGAGTTCGTCCGTTATACGTTGCCAGGGTCAGGTTTTTTAGGTAGCCGGAGGTAGCCCGGGGATTCCTAGCACCCCCTGCCCTGCCGTTACCGTGGCCGCTACCATGGCCAGGAATAGCAGGGCGACCGGGAACTGGGGGCCGTTTTGTTTTTGTGCTGCTCATCATGAGGGGGAAAATTGCCATGATCTCCACGCTGGGTAGGCGGGTTGGAGATCGCAGGGCACAGTTTCTTGAACCACCGACGCTGCTGCCCGTCGGCGGCCATAGGATTATTTAACTGTGCCAAGTTGGGAAGGGCTATACCGCCATCGACCGGGCGTCGCTGTTGACTCTTGGGACGTTGAATTATGAACACAGTTGACTTACTTATTCCAAAATCAGCTAGTTGACAGGAAGAAAGGTAACCTTTTAGTAATGACAGCTCTAAATCTATAGATAAACTAGATTCCCTAGTCTATGATTTTTAGGACGGAGACAGACAACCACGCCTTATTCATATCATAAATTACACGATGATATAAAAGTAAATAAAAACATGTTAATTTTCCGTTAGCAAATACTAACAAAAATTCATTGCTTTTTACCTAATTTACCGGAAATCTGTTACAAATGTACAGTCAGCAGTAGAAGTAGACTAGTCGAAGAGCTCAAAATTATCTAGACACGCTCCCTCCACACGCCACACCACACTCCATATATAGCCCAATAGTGGGACCGGATTTTTGCCCTACAAGTTATTAAAATTCTAATGTTGAAAAAAGTTTGCTTAGTGGCATGGGACATATTTCTAAGCATATTTGTAAAATATGGCGAAAAGTTAGAACGAGCTTTAGGTATCAATGAGGTATTTATATTTTATTATTGCTCATTAATGAATATTGAATTAGAGTGCGAAGTTTTTGCTTTATCGTTTATGATATGTTTGTCGCTTTATGCTATTAAGTTGTTAGAATTTTTTTTAGCTTGGGACATAGTCAAACGAGAATTAGTGTATTATTATGCCAATATTGAATTAGAGTTTGAAAAATCCACAGCAATATCTTTCAATTCTTAAGTTAATAAACAAACCAAAAGTTTAGAGCAATAAGATATCTGCTTCAAAAGATATATGCGTTTGCTGTCATAAAACATCTAATATTGAATTAAAGTCTGTAAAGATAAGTCTACTACAGTAAAATAAGGTTTGCAGCCATACTACAGAAATTTAGAAATTTCTGTGTTTAGCTTGTAGTAGTACAACAGTATACTTAATCTATTTAAAAAGGCGCGAAATTCATAACCGGCCCGCGCGGGGCCTTAAAGGCGGCCGGCGCGCGGGAGCGATACCTCGCCCCCCGCCGCGCCGCCGCCGCGCACTCCCTGCGATCGTCAAACATTTCGCAATCATTGTTTGTTTACGTGCGCATATTATTAGATGCAGTTTAAAGCTGAAAGATGTACTTACAGCGCGTTTATTTAATGAGTGTGCAAATTTTAGGGACTAACTCATACTGATCAACTTTCGGCTGTTTAGCTCTCGAAGTTTGTATGGAACAGCTGATTTGGATGTTGGTCCCATATTAAATATTAATGAGTATGACCTACAGAGATAGTCCCTAAAATTTGGACACTCATTGAAAAAACGACCTGTATATTAGTATTACAATAGTAGGGTAAATCGTCAGTAACTAGCCACTTTAGAAAGTGTCATTTAGTTACTAGCCACCAAGAAATTTCTTACTGACGCTGTTAGTAAAGATACTGGGACAGTACCTACCCCGGGTAATAACTCAAGATCTTGGTATTCTAGTTTAATCGCAAAAATGTGGACAAATATCTTTCTTAACTCATTTTATTGCAAAGTGGCCAGTTACCGGGGGGTGGCCAGTTACTGACGATTTACCCTAGTTATCTCTTAAAAAAAACAATTTCCTAGCAGCGGCTTCAAAAAATTTATTGATGGCCAGTAGTCCAACTACGAACCAATAAATGAGTATGAGTATGGGTATGAGTATGAACCCTTAATAGTCTCGCCATCTCCTCAGCTTAGACTCAGTACTAGGTAGTACTAGCTTTTATTTGGCATGAATATACATGTACTGATATTAGTCACGCAGACAAAGTGGTAAAATAAAATCTTAAAAAAGGGTAGGTTATCTGATTTGTTCCTGATTCGTCATATTCCAGATTCATCATCTTCAAAACTCGTCATTGTACAGTCAAATTAAATCGCGAGTAACACTCATCTATTAATTATCTAAAGAGGTTCTTATCATAACATTTACCACCGAGGATTTCTATAATAAATTTGTGCAGGCAAATGTACATGGTATGACGAATTTGGAAGATGACGAATCTGGAATATGACGAGTCAGGAACAAATCGGTTATCTTACCTCCCATAGGTACTTCACGTAATTATTTATTTATTGTTATATGCGGTGTTGGTAAACTGACCGCAACCTATGCCATGTATGGGGATAACAGTTTTCGAACGGCAAAGTTAAGTTTGTCGCGAGGTCTAATTAACCGAAATTGATTGATTCTTGAGAATTAAAGGATGATTACCTAAAGTGTTAATACCTACTAAAAATCTTCTAAGACAGCCCCAAATAAGTTTCAATAGAAAATTTGTTCATACTTGCTATTTTTTGAGTTAGTTGTTCTTAGTACTTAACGGCTTCGGAACCCTACACTGAGCATGGTCCGATATTGCTCTTGCCCGGTTTTTTAATTCACGTTATAGGATAGTGGTTTTAAATTAGATATATGAACCTAGTAAAGTAAACCTAAACCGAACCTAAAAACGTACGTTTCGAGGTATGTTTTTTTTTAAATAAGGTGTGGGATTTATATGCGATTATAATCAATAGAATAATGGTTACTTTAATAAATTTGTCACCCTTTTAATGTACCTGGAAATAAATTACATGGTTACAAATGTGTTTAAATTTTTCTAAAGGTTTTTCAATCGCTTACCCCGTTTTTTAACCAAACTGGATTTGCACATACATAATACCGAACCGGGCTGCCGCTTCACCGCACTAGGGAAAAAAATGTGAAATTTTGCCGCTCAGTGGTGCTCAAACTTTGGTCTAACAAAAGGCATTTTTTATTTATTTATTCAAGTTCAAGAATTTTAAGGAAATAGTAAAAATATGGAACAAGACGATTGTTTTTTTGTATTTGATAGGGTAAGTAAATCGCTTGTTACTGGCCAGTTTATTAAATTACTGGCCAAAACTTTGCTACTGTGCATACTTTCGACAGAATCAGAATCAGAATCTGAATTTATTTATTTGTAAAACAAGAGTAAAAGGATTTTATAATGTTAAATTAGGTACATATCTTGCCCTACCATACAACAATACGTAGTTTTTGTCCAGGAAATTCGATAATTGCTCATACTGAGAACCCTTAATTTAAATTATATTTTTACATTTTGGTTAGTAACTGGAGGTTAGCCAGTAATAGGCGGTTTATCCAAAATTACTAAAAAAATACCCAAAAACTTAAATCATTTTCACACCTTTGACACACGTCATGCTGTGTAATGTGACCAAATTGAATAAAAAAAGAAAAATCTGATTATAATTTGAAAATGATTATCTATATGGTAGCCAGAAACCCTTTATTCAAATTTAAAATATTTCTTATTTAACAGTCTTTGAAACCAGTTTTTTTTTACTACCTTTGTATATAATTATTTTTACAACTCTATATCAAAAAACATTAACATTATGTGTAGTAAAAATAATAATTGAATAATTAACTCCAAGCTAGTATTAAAACATTGACGGCTTAAATGTTTAAATGTTTACGCTCTCCCTGATTCCGGACACTGTTCGAATTCACATTTTTGTTAATTTCTATAAATATGACCACACTAAATTCACTTTATTTATCAGAAGTCAAAAACTAATTAAATAACAACACTGAAAAACCACATTTTCAAACACAAAGGTAACGTAATACGGTTTTATGAAGTATACGCGATTTTTTATCGATTTTCACAAGAACTCCCATACTAAATGGCGATCAGCGATCAACTAACTTAATTGATTGTTGCGTCCCGACTGAGACAGCAAATGGCCAGATTGGCCACGTAGTGGAAGGGATAGGTATATAGCTAGCGAAAAAAAAATCACAACTTAATAACAACTGTAAGTACTGACTAAAAGCTTAAAATATGAGGAATTCGGTGATACGGCAGATTCGGGGAAGCGTACATTTACCTTAGTAGACCGCACGGAACCCTTCTATGTGGTGGTTTCGTCAATTTAAAATGTTAGATAAATAACTGTTGGCCAAAACTTTATGTTATCTGTGACGTAGGGTGATTTCACCGGTTTTCCGTCCGGTTCCAGTTTTCGTCCAGTAGACTGTGCTGTTTAGAACAAAAGCCTGGAATAGTAAAATAAAATCAGCTACTCGCGCATGTTTGGTCTCGTTGGGACCCTTAGTAGCCAAACATTAATTTCACAAACATGAATATATTATTTAAGTTGAGACTAATAAAAACTACGGTTGGTGTTTAATTTTCATGTTACGAAAGTGTTGTCGCGGTCGTGGAAGTTTAGTGATACCAAGACATTTCACGCCAAGATTTTTAAGTATTTTTGCGTGGTAGTATTAGGTTCTTTTTGTGCATAAGGCTCAATTAGAATATAATGAACTTAAAATTACGGTGTAATCATATATTATCTCCGGTAAACATATAAAATTTTAGTGAACTAATACTGAATTACGTAATCTGCAAAATATTTAATTCTCGTCCTCTGGACGAAAACTGAAAAGTCAGGTGTGATTCTGTGTCAGTCTCAATTTGTAATAACCTATGCCGATTTATATTTGTTTGATGTAAAATGATCTTTGGTGGTTACTCGACTAGACATTCCATTTAAATATATGGACGAAATCTAGAAACGGCTAAACTATTACATTAATTTCCGGCCTTTTACTCTGGAGTGGACGAAAACTAAAATTTACACCTCAGTTTTCGGACAAGGATTAACTAAATTTTATTTATTTTCAAATAATACTTATGTTGTTTGGTAATATGAAAGAAAACTTATATTAAGTACCAATAATAGATATTGTTAGCCAATCCGTTTTTTTTACTATTTCTTAGCTCATCTACAAAATGGTCGAAAACTACCTGACAGACTTTCGGTCGAAAACCAAAATTTGCGGACGAAAACTAGTAAAATCGGTACTTTTATCATTAACATTTTTTATAAAAAACTGTGACAATTATAACTGAATGCTTGATCTACCCTAAAATAAAGCATATTAGCACTAAAGTTATTTTTTTTCTCTATACATTTTATTACTTGACCATATTATTCTAGTCCTCCAAAGCTGGCAACTCAGCTAACTGGACGAAAACCGGCTTTAAATCACCCTACCTAGTTTCATAGTGTACTGGGTGAAAAAAGGCAACTCATAAAATGCTACTTAACAATATAGAAATAAATAAGAGAAAGTTTCGTCTTTCCATTTCCTTTAGCGAAGGTATAACAAAATAACTATTTTCCATTGATATTTATGTATTAATTAAAAACACGCTTTGCAATTTTTTTGAGAAAAGTGATGGGCGATCGTGGCTCGTGGCCGCGCCGCCCGCAGTCAAGGGCACCACGCAACCCCGCACCGCCGATCGCTCCCACATCGAGGCGCGCACGCCGCGCGCGCGAGTTTGAATTATACCTACGTATCACGGAGTGCCTTACGTATCAGTATTTAGTGTCCCCATGATTTTATATTTCTAATCTTTTGTTTGGTAACTGAGATCATTGTCATGACTGGTTATAAATGAACTCTACAAACTCTAATTCAATATTGGCTTTACTGCTTCACCAGAAGTTAATATCTAGACAGGCCGATAGTCTACATTTCTAACTTTTTTCCAATGTATTAAGTTGATCGATTATATCATAATTGTGCGATATCAGCTACTCTAATTCATTATTTACAAAGTAATTAGCATTTTTTTGTTTACCAGAATGCAGGTGTTCCAGGTTTCTAAAATCGGAATATTGTAAAGAAATTAAAGTGATATACGATATGCCACCGTTTTTTTAAACTTTAATTCTATATTTACAAAGTTATTGGCAAAAATTAAAATATGTCAATATGTCCGAAACCCCCGACTATAATTTTCTAACTTTTTAGATTATTGCTATTTAACATGCCTCCAACGACATATCAAAAAATAACAAACTCTAATGTTATCAAAGCCTATTTTTCTCCCACTACAGGTCTAATAGTGCAGTCATTGAAGCGAAAAATACGGTCTTACCTCCGATTTTTTTAAATGTGAACCGATTTGCATGAAATTTTGGAATTAGGCTCATCTTACCCTTAACTTCAAAAGTGAAAATGATCTGAACTCCGCCTATTATTTTTAAGGGGTGTAAACAACCCCTTTGTGGAAAAATTTACATTGAGCCATTTTATCGCTAGAAAACATGTCTAATAGTAAGTGGTGAAATTGTAAAGTGTTTTCTAACACAATTATCTCATATTAAAATCATTTTCAACCCCTTGAAAATCTTACAACCCTTGCAAACAACCCCTAAATTGAAAAAATCACAAAAAAATACTTTGGTATGACATAAAAAGATGTAAGTATAGAGTAAGTAATATTTTATATTCTCTATAATAATTATCAAATTTTTAACCCCCTTTCAACCCTTGAAAAGTACCCCTTGATAAAAAATTGTTAATTTTTTTTTTTTATAAAATGAAAATGATTTAAATATTATTCCACACTCTCGAAAATGATTATCATATTCTTAAGCTTTTCTACCCTTAAAACTACCCCTAAATTAAAACAGTAAATATATATGATTGATTACATATTTAAAAATAATTTAATTTAGAGTAAAAAATTGCCATTTATTGAATAAAATATTTAAAAATTATATAAAATTGTAATTGTAGTATTCGTAACGAAAACGTGGAATTGTGGCCAAATAAAAGAATGCAACATAAAACAAGTAAATTATTTTAATATATTTTTTTCGCAATTGGTAGAACTAGGTATCGCTATATCATAAAATTTTGTTTAAACAAAAGCATGATCATGAGAAGTTGAAAATCGTGAAAATAACAGGGCTTTAAGTACACGTGGTCGAAAAAAATTGACAACTTTCGTTATGTTTTGGACAGAATTATATTTTTATTATTTATTTGAAAGGATTTAAATCAATTATGTCACTTGCGACCTTGATAGTTTTTATCGCGTAATATAATAAAATTGTTTCGAAACCTCTCGGTGCTACCATTTTTTTTTATGAGCATGTTAAATTTTAAACGTCCGAATTCGTCAAAATTCGCGGCCTTACCCATATAAGAACGTTGGTATGTATTCATGCCTACGTTTCCAAAATATATGAGCCATATTATGTATATATACACATTACAATAGTTTTGGGTCTCTATTATACTGCGTACTTTCACATTGCTCCAAATATTCACACTCCGAAATTTTCAGTTACTAAGTAGAAAAAAATATGATAAGTTTTTGGACCATAACTCCTTCAATTTTCATGCTATCACAATTTATAAAAAACCATTGTAAAGGTAATTAAGAGAGCTACAACATCCTTCATTGCAATATATAGTAAAAAACCTTTTTCTAAAACGGTGAAGGGTTAAAGGGCTTAAGAGAGGCTGTGATTGCGCTGCCACGCGCTCTTTAAACAATCATATCTCCGTCATTTTTTGTATGACAGAAAAACCAAAAAAACCAAATTGTTTTTCAGAAAAATACCTAAATTTTTCATCCCGACACTTTTATACGTATCTGTCGTCATTTTTGAGATATTATGAAAAAAAGGTGGGTGTTTTAAGGATTTAAATTTACTTAATTTTTTTTAATCGTGACATTTTTGAAAAATATGTGTACTGAAGCAGCCAAACTGATACAATCTATCAAACTCTTCATAATAAAGTTAATTCTAGGCGGAATACGATTAATTTTAATTTTGGTGAAAATGGCACTTATGAAACCCATTGATTTAAAAGAAAAAACATTAGATGATCCTCTTATTTGCAATACAGCTCACTTATTTTACGTGCAAAAGACTTTTAATAGTGCTCATTTTAAAGCTTATTTCAAGCACTACAAAACCCTTTTTTATTAGAATGCATAAAAGGCATCTGCTCGCCGCTAGATGGCATTGACCACATCGATTAAATTTCAGACAAAATAAAAAACGGCTTTGATATTTAATATCTAGCTTAATATTGCTCTTAGAGTACTTAATAAAAAACCAAATTGTTCATTTTTTTACCTGCTACAATTTTGATCTGTATAAAATTTTCGATAAAACGTATATTTTTGGAGATATTTGCAAAAAACTGATGAAAAACGAGAAAAAATTGCGAATTTTCAATTGCCAATAACTTGAAAAGTATTGGATTTTTCGAAAAACTTTATAGATGATTTTTTGCTTAAAGTTAGGCCTTATATCGATATACGAGGTTATTTTGAAAAAAAAAGGTTCACCCCCCGAGAAGGGGTGGCAACCACCCCCAGGGTGGTTGCGGAGTTCAAATCATTTTCACTTTTGAAGTTAAGGGTAAGATGAACCTAATTCCAAAATTGTATGCAATTCGGTTCACAGTAACAAAATTCGGAGCAATAATGCTTCAATGACTGCACTAATATATCGACAATTTATTCGTGAATAGGTACATAATTTTGAAATCTTCGACTGTCTACGTCGACCTTCTTTACATACTGACTGTACTTACCTATAATATTACAAGAATATAAATAAACACATTGAATCATTACGATTTATTTAAGTAAGAAAATGTTAATGACACGAAATCGCCTACGTAAATGTTTTTCCTTTTTATAAAATAGTGATGTTGCCAGTACACTGTAACTAAACTTGTAATTGAACCTCAATATCGGAATCTCGGAATTACGCAGGACATTCTGAATGTCCGTTATTGGAAATAGAACGATACTGTATGTCACATACAGTATCGTCCTATTTCCAATACCGGAATTGAAATTCGGTATTGTGGCTCAATATCGGAATTCCGATACTAGTATCGGAAACGGGGATCTACTAGAAAAACACATTCTATTCAATATTCAATACCGACTTTCAATTCCGATACTGGGAATCGTCCGATACTGCATAGAAGGTGAAGTCATCTGTGTTGGAACTTGAAACAATACCAGGCAACTCCATAGATAACGTCGAATTACTACGTTTATTTCGATATTACAAAACCGGCATTAAAAGGTAATGAATACCGAATTTAGGATATTGATAGGCCCAATATCGGAATTCAATTTCGATATTGAAAGTGTTCCGGTATTACTCCGACTAATCTCGGAATTGTTATAATTGAAAAATTGGTCCGAGATTCCGAGATCTCGGAATTCATGCCTTAATTGAAATTACTACCGTAAAACGGGATGAGTACGGCTTAAGGGGTGAGTAGGGACACAACCTAAAATAAGTCATAACATGTTACAAATAAGAACAAGTATTAAATGGACAATAACGTTACGTCTATTGGAAATAATTTCAGTCTTATAATTACTAAGATACCGTAAAACTACCCAACTATAGTGCTGGCCTACAACAATGGTCCAATTTTACTTTTCACATTATTCTAAAAAATATGACAGATTTAGCTATAGCTAGAGTTTAGAGCTGTCAATTTGAGGCCAGTTTTGTGGTACATATTTTCGAATCGAACGTACCTACTCCATTAATATCGATCGCATTTCACTCGTTAACTTAGTTTGACACCTACATACACATACATAAACTCACGCCTTTATTCCCAGAGTGGGGTAGGCAGAGCTACAGAATTTCCAACAACTATAAAAACTTTTTGATAATTCTGTAACCACACTTTGCACACTTATGCAAAGATGTTTAGATGTTTTTTTAGTTTGATTATACAGGGTGTCCCATAAATAGCACGTCACAGTGACACCGGAGATTCCCCAGCCTCAGACGAACCGAACCAACCTAACATGACCTCAGTAAAAGTTGCACCGTTTTCGAGTTATACCAATTTAAAGATTTTTCCAATTTCTCACCTCTTTTAACATTGCAAGTGCCCGCATTTACTGGGATAGCTTTACAATTATTTTTTTTATTTGTACGCTTTCATGAATAGTTGCTTAAGATGATAGAAGCATTATTATGTCAATAACTAATGTAAAAGTTGGAAAAATACTGTAATGAACTTGACTTAAATTATCATCAACATATTAATTTCAACTTTGAACACTTGCCATGACTTTTTTTTACTAGAAACGAAATGAGCAAATAACTTTACAAACATGCGTATGTTATGCCAATTCTAAAATGGTATGACACATGATATCATAATGCAAAAAAGTAGGAATTCGACTAACTTTTCCTAATAAGGATCCCGAAACCAAACTAACAAATGAAAGGCTATTAGCCGCTTTGCAAGTTTATTATGTAAAGAATTGTATGGTAGTTATTAATTTATTGCAGCGGGTGCCCTGTGACCCAAAGTAGTTCGTTACCTTGCGTTTCGTGCCCTTTAATATTAAACCTCGTTTTAATAGCAGACTTTTTAGTTACTTTTTATTTTTATTAATTTGACTTATGTCATTACTTATCACCATGTTCACTGCGTCCCTGTTTTCCTGTGGTGTTCCTGAACTAAATCTCTGATTAATTTTGTGGAACTGAAACGACTACTCGGCACTCTTAACGGACACTTGATTTCACTTTGTAAAACTTTATTACGATGGCACATCGTAATACTTCTCAGTACTCCAATAGTGAGTACGCTGATATGCATTTAATTTATGGTGAAACTAGGAGAGTTTCCACTCGAGGTAATGTTTCTTACAACGCAAGGTTGGCTGCAAGACTGTACTCGGAACGATATGCAAATCGTAGGCCGACGACTTATGAGGCGACTGAAGAGTCGTGAATGATTATCGTGACGACAGACCACCAAGACGTGGCTCAGAAGGAAGACCCCAAACCATTGATGATGACGTTGTTTTAAGTCAAGTACAAGCAGAGCCAGGAACTTCAGTGCGAATAGAGAGAAGACCGGTCACAATACCAATTTAAAATTAATTTGTGGACCGGAATTTTTAACGGCCAAATAATAGGACCGGTCGAGTTGCCGCCGATTCTGAATGGCCAGAATTATCTGCAGTTTTTGGAAAACGATCTGCCTATTTTAATAGAGGACACGCCGTTGGCATTGAGGCAAAGGATGTGGTTCCAGCAAGATGGCTGCCCGGCACACTGCGCTCGCTCAGTCCGTGAGCACCTAAACAACAAGTATCCTGACAGAATGGATTGGGCGAATGGGATCAATTTTATGGCCAGCGCGTTCCCCGGATCTAAACCCACTGGATTTTTTTTATTGGGGATGTTTGAAAGATAAAATTTATTCAAAACCAATAAGTAACGAAGAGGAACTACGGCGACGTGTCTTCGATGCAGCCCGAGACATATCCGAAACCAGTTTACGAAAATTAAACCGAAATTTTATCCGAAGATGCTATTTGTGCCTTAGAGTCGCAGGGAAACAATTCGAACATTTATTGTAAAAACGAATAAACCTTTATCTTTGAACCTTGGTCAATCAAATGTGATTCGAATTCCTACTTTTTTGCATTATGATATCATGTGTCATACCATTTTAGAATTGGCATAACATACGCATGTTTTTAAAGTTATTTGCTCATTTCGTTTCTAGTAAAAAAAAGTCATGGCAGGTGTTTAAAGTTGAAATTAATATGTTGATGATAATTTAAGTCAAGTTCATTACAGTATTTTTCCAACTTTTACATTAGTTATTGACATAATAATGCTTCTATCATCTTAAGCAACTATTCATGAAAGCGTATAAATAAAAAAAACTAAATTGTAAAGCTATCCCAGTAAATGCGGGCACTTGCAATGTTAAAAGAGGTGAGAAATTGGAAAAATCTTTAAATTGGTATAACTCGAAAACGGTGCAACTTTTACTGAGGTCATGTTAGGTTGGTTCGGTTCGTCTGAGGCTGGGGAATCTCCGGTGTCACTGTGACGTGCTATTTATGGGACACCCTGTATATAATAATTTAAATTATATATGTTTTTAATTGTTACTTTTCCAGAGATATTGTGGAAGCACATTATATGTCTACAGTCAAAGAAGCAGATGTTCTCAAACACAGGGGACAGGTCATGTCCACCATGCAAAAAAAGGATCACAATCAACTGTGGCTCGGCTTACAAAATGGTAAGGGATGGAAATTGAAACTACAAATTAGTTTTATGTTCCTTTTATTTTCTTTCAGTTATTTGTAAAGGGAGGCTGACAGATGCAATATGGTGTCAAAAGCATAAAATGGATACGACTTTTATTAAATTATAGAGACAGGATTCGTGATTATAATTTAGTAAGAAATTTGGGTGATGGTATTTGTATTTGTATGGCATCGAGTAGACAAACGAGCACACAGGCCACCTGATGGTAAGTGGAAACTGTGACCCATAGACATTCGCAATCACAAGACTGCAATGCAATCCTAAGACTGCAAATGCGTTGCCAACCCTGAGGCTAAGATGGAATGCCTCTATGCTAGTCATTTCATTTTCGTGATAAAGTCTTACGTCTGTAGATGTAAAGAGGTCATTTTCCCTATACAGGGTGAAATGGAAGACGTGATCAAAAGTGATATGACTTAATTAAACATTCAAGTGGGATCATAATTAAAATTAAATAATTTATTGTACAGGACTCCCAGCTTCTTAAATAGAGTTCGGCTGGCTATAGTTATCGCAACTGACAATATATCTGTCACTCGAGTTTCATACAAAAACGAAGACTACACTGTAGTCTTGTTAATAAGTAAAACCAATTCCCCCGTCGATAGAATGTTTATTTCACCGAAACCAAGTTTTTTTCTAATTTTAAAGTAATTTAATCGTATTGAACTCGTCTTTTGATAAGCGCACAGCACAGCCATCTTCATTCGTCTTCCTTTGTTTCACTCACCCCTTTCACTCATTCGTTCTTATCCGCTCACAGCCAATCGTCACACAAACATTCCTTCGGTTCTCCATTCCGTTCATTCCTACAGTCCGACTGTACGGATATCGTTCGACATTATTTTGCCGTAAATTGCATCCGTCAGCCGACTATTAACCATTGTGAGGTATTTGGGCTACGTTTTGAATACGTATGTGTTTTTATTTATTTTGTTACTTTATTTTCAGACAAGTTTGATCAATTTTGGGCCATAAATAGAAGATTGATGGAGTCACATGGGGACTTTGAAGGGTTCAAACACATTCCAATACGAATATACTCTGATGATGGAACCTTCAGTCAGTATTTAATCAATCCAAAAAACAACGACAACACCAGAAAAATACTACAGCAAATGTTATTAGAATTGTATCCTGATAAACCTGAAAGTGGGTATAAAAGTTTTGTATAAAATTCATAGCCACGAATATTTAATTGTACAAAAAAAAGGAGAACACATTACCAATTCCTAATTGCTGGTTAATTACTGGCGTCCCGCCCTCGCTGCGCTCTTCGCCCTTCTTTCGATATTAGGGGGGGCTGGGGGAGAGGGGGCTGACGACCGCGTTGGCTAAACCCTAAAAAATCAGATCCAAAATTACCTAGGTACTAACACCCGTATTTATAGTCAAGAACAGTAATTACTTGAGTATTATTTATTAGTGTCAAAAGTCATATAAAAAACGTTACTCATTACTATTACACAAGTAATTACTTTTCTTGACTATAAATACGGGTGTAAGAAACTAGGCATCTGTAGGTATTAAAAAGGCCTACCTAAAAATCCGCAATGACTTACTTATATACAGAGCTCGTACTTTTCATGCCGTTGACGTAAAAATGACGTCACGTTACATAGAGTCTGATTCCAATTAGTATTTCGTCATATTTATTTGTCATCCTCTTTAGTTAACTGGTATCGATGAAATAATCAGTACGTGATGTTTAACTGACTTTTATCTTATTTTCACTTAAATAAAGAACAGATTGTCAGTTTGTTAAATAATTCATACTTATGTTACTTAGATTTTAAAAGTGTCTTAGTTATTAAATATCTTCAAACAAAATTGGCACAATGTGACTTTTGCAACAAATATGCGTTTATAATGGTAAACGACAAAAAAGTTTAGTGTACTTATTGTGATCAAAATATAAAATCGAGAATCAGCTCTGTCACAACACATATGCGAACAACGAATTTTATGATAGCATCAGGAGCATAATAGTACATTGTGTATTAAGGGTGGTAAAGAAAGAATTACAAACGAGAGTCTGTTAGAAGCCCGAAGCCGAAGGCTGAGGGCTTTAATGACTCGAGCTTTGTATTTCCTTTACCACCCGTGTAACATACAATGTTTTTCATCACAATTGCGAGGAAATGAAATAAAATCAGACAAAAGATCATATTTTTAACTTATTAGCGGCAGACTACGTCATTGTCTGTGACTTACCACAGATAATGTCAAACGTGTTCGGAGTCCGATTCTAGTGACATATGAGATCAATAGTTTATTATGCGAGATTGTTAGGAAATAGTATTCAACTGACATTTCATCTCGAATGAAACTTCATATCGAATGGCACAAGAATTGGGGTCCTGACGTATTGTGATAGTTCGAGTCCACGTATAATATTTAAAAAAAAAGCTATTACGCACTTAAGTAACGTAATGGTAAAAAAAAGGCCCGCGGGTATTATTTTGGATTTACGGTCGATTTTTCTAGCATGTTAGGACACTATTTACGAGCAAGTGTGATGAAAAATAAAATAAAAATTGTTTAATGTACTTACGTTTTACGTATCAAGTAGGCATTTATTTCTCTAAGCATCAATAGATTACTTGACTCAGTTGTACATGATTAAATGATTGACAACTAATGGTTAATAATTACAATAAAACCTTTTGAAATCATACTCTATGTAACGTGACGTCATTTTTGCGCCAGCGGCATGAAAAGTACGGGCCCTGTATGTAGGTTAACTCACAAAAACCATTTTTATTTTGTATTTTTTTGCAAGGTATTTGGATCAATATACCTAGTATTGATCCTTGTTAAGTACTTCTTTCTTACATTATTGCTTGGTGCAGCTCTGGCACATGGCTGACTGCGGTTATTACATGACTATACTTGGTTTTTTATGGCTCCGTAGTGTACTATTATGGTTTCGCCACATTTAAATTACCTACACCGATAAAATTGTAAAAAAAAAACTTGTATAAATCGCCCCCCTCCCCAACTAAAAGTCTAAAAACCATTTTAAATGATAGCCCATGTATCACTCTTGAAAGGAAAACTTGAACACGACTAATTGAACTTTGAATGCCCGACACAAAATAATTTTTTGAACCAACAAAATTTGACGTGAGTCTTACGAGCACAAAATCACCAGCACCAAAAAATTTAAAAAAAGGATTTTACACATTCATGGTTGATGGTACCGTACCAAATAAATGTACCCGCCCGCATCCCTTCTGTGCTACGCGTTTGTCAGCAAAATGAAGTTGGTTATACAGTCAAGTTCATTAATATGTATCGAAAGAACCTTCTCATAAGTATGTTACGAAGTTCTTATTACATTGGAATAAAGTGCATATTTGGACATATTTTTAAAGGTTGCGTTCAACTTCGATTTATAAATATGTACCTAAGTTTTGTTAGTAACATATACGTAATAATAATAATAATTATTATTATTTCCTTGGGCAATGAGTGTGGGATGCATCGACATGTGGTTGCAGTAAAAATAAACCTCACGCCTCTCTCCTTGGCAAACGAGAACTGGCGCAGACCAACGGTACTGAGCACTGAAGACCGCAAGAACATATGGAAGAGCAAGGAGCTACACGGACGCTTCTACCGGCTCTAACAAGGCCCGACGTAGACTTTTTAGCGTCCGTGAACTGGCTACGGTTTGGTGTCCCCTCCGGGGAAACCGAAAGTTTTGGCTGTGCCGTTGCTGACGAGCTCATAATGACGAACAATTACCGGAAATATATTCTGAAGGATGGCACGGTCGACATTTGTCAAGCGTGCCGTTGCCCCCCGGCGAGTCCCTAAGACATAGGTATCATTTCCGGTTGTTCGGCCGGTATTTGGCCAACAATGGCGAGTACTTGCACAGATATAACCTCGTGGCCAGGATCATCCACCAGCAACTTGCTCTTCTTGTTGAGTCTGAAGTGCCGTACTTTAAGTACACACCGGTATCAGTTCTCGAGAATGGTCGTGCTACGCTCTATTGGGATCGATCTGTCATCACGGACAGGACTATTGTCGCCAATAAACCTCATATCGTGTTGACTGATCGATCTCAACCCCGGGCAGTGCTCGTCGACGTTACCATCCCGCATGGCGAGAACCTCGTGAAGGCCGAGAAGGACAAGTTCAGCAAGTACCTTGACTTGGCTCACGAGGTGACCGCCAAGTGGGATGTTGACTCGACGATCAATGTCCCGATAGTTGTTTCGGCAAACGGTCTCATAGCGAAGAGTCTCGACCAACACTTCAAGAGACTCGCTACATGGTTGGATCAAGGGCCAGATACAGAAGGCAGTACTCCTCGACACGGCACGCATTGTGAGGAGGTTCCTCTCTCTGCAGCCCTAACCACCGGTAGCTTGAGCCCTGCCCCGCTGCCGGCGGCACTCGTAGGTTAGGTTTTTGTACTGTCTTTTTACTTTTATATTTGAATATTAATTGTAAAAAACATTACCTATCACCAAATTTCAGGATCATATATCATGTCATGGGAAGTTAAAAGCATTTGAATATTATTTTTTTAAATGATCTGAATATGTTTGTTTCTTATTCCTGTTTTTAAATATTTTTATTTTCCTTGCTTTAAAAAGAAATATAGAACCCTTATAGGATCACTTTGTTTTTTCACTCCCTTTTTTCTGGATGAGCCCTTAAGAACTTTAAAAATATTTTTTGACAATTTGTATGGCTTTTTATTGGACGCCCCCGAACCGAAACCCTAAACTGGGCATATGGTTCGAAATGCTTTTACCCGGGTTTTTAAATACTTACTTAGGTATAGGTACTGTGAGTTTGGGGTAATCTCGGAAACTATTGAACCTATTTGAAAAAATATTTTAGTAACAAAGCTACATTCCTGACTAAAACCACAGTTTAATGTATAATAGCAAAATCAGTAAAGAAACTAAGGCCTATATGTTGAGATAAATACCTACCCTCCAATTGAGCGTTAGGGTGGTCCAGGGTAAATTAAAAAAAAGAAGTTAAATTGAAAAAGTTGTTTGTTTTATATATCTTAGATAAAATAATAATATTAATAAAAATAAAAATAAAAGCCTTTAATTCTACATAACACTATAATCTGATCTAATAAATTAAATTATAATTATAATTTAAATTTAATTGCATATAAATTTATTATTATTATTGTAATAAAAAATAAAAATTATGTTACATTAACTATTACATAATTATTATTTCATATTTAATTAATTTATTATGGAAGTCGCCTCTTTGGCGTAGGCCTCCCCCAGTCTTTGGCCAGTCTCGACCATATGGCTCCGCAACGCTTTCTAAATATATCTTCCCATCGTTTCTTTGGTCGACCTCTCTTTCTCAGTCCATTTCTTGGAAGCAAGTATGCCCAGCCCAGTTCCATTTCAGGTTTCTTATTCGTTCTATAATTTCGGTTATTTTCGTTCTCTTTCGAATATCCTCGTTTCTTACCTTATCTGATATTTTAATTCCTAACATATGTACTACGTTCCATTTTTCTCTGTTGTATCGCTAATTTAGTCTCATCTCTCTTGCGTAGAGCCCAAGTCTGACACCCGTATGTGATGCATGGGAGGATGGATATTTCGTAGTTTTCTTTTGATATAAATATTGATGTCCTTGTTTTTCATAACTTCTCGTAAGCTCCAGTACTTCTTCCATGAAAGAGCAATCCTTCTGTTAATATCATTTTCGTTCTGCTCTTCGAAGGATATTATCTGCCCTAGGTATATAATTATATTCTGAGACATATTGTATCATCTATAAATATTGATTTTTCTGTATCGTTTGACATAATCTTTGTTTTTGAAATATTCATTGGTAAGCCCGCTTTTTTGCTTTCTTTTACCAGATCTTGCAACATTTTTTGTAGTCGTTCAGGTTTTTGTGCAAATATTACGATGTCATCGGCGAAGCGTAAATTAGTCAGGTGTTCTCCATTGACAACCAAGGGGGTTATTATGACATAGCAATTCAGTTCAGTTTACGCTGAGAGAAAAGGACAGAGCTATATAACTGCTGTAGCTCTGTCCTTTACGCTTGCCGTAAAATGAACTGCATAGCTAATATAGCTATGTCATAATAACCCCCCAGTCCTTCGTTTTCCCAATTTAAGTTTCTGAATATCGTCTCTAGCACAGCACTGAATTTTTTTGGCGAAATCGGGTCCCCTTGGCGAAGACCTTTCTTTATATGGACAAATTTTCCTTCCTGCTCTAGTTTAATGTTTGCTGAGAGTTTAGAGTATGTTGTATGTAGTTGCAATATATTCCTTGTTGAGATAGTGCTCTCCAAATTGCGCAATGTTCCAATGAATCGAAGGCTTTTGTGAAGTCTTTAAAACATAAATACAAAGTACGTCCATATTCTTTATTTAGTCGAGAGTCTATTTAATAAAATCTTGAAGAATATTTTGTAAACATTAGACATGAGGCTAATTGGTCTTTAATTTCCTAAGTCGCCCCGATCTCCTTTTATATACAGCAAAGTTATGGTAGAGGTGGACCACTGTTTTGGGTTATCTTTTCTAGATTAAATGTTGTTGTTGTTGTTGTTGATCTTCAAAGGACGCTTCAAAGTTTCCACCATAGACTGTAAAAGTTCATTTGTGATTTTATCTTCTCCAGGTGTTTTATCTTTCTTTTGTGTTCTAATTGCATAGGATGGTTTTTTGTTATACAAATGAATATTCTATTTATAGGGTATATGCCATAACTTAATAACAATTGAACTACGACTGAGTAACTAAATGGGCAAAAGTGGCCACCTATTTTCCCGTTAAGTTGACTACATGAAGGTTAAAGGTTATTAAACTTTGTCATACAGGGTGTCCGGGAGATAGTGGCCAACCTGACAGGGCTGGATAGCTCAACTCAGGAGTGTCTCAAATTTAAAAAAAGATGGAAATGCGGTACCCTGGTTTAGCATTTTCGATGCCACGACTACAGTTATTAGAGTTTTTCAGTTTTGTTTGCTGTAATTGCTGTAAAAGAAAGCTGATCAAATTTGCTTTATGACCCTTTTAACAAAATTAATAAATAATTTGCAGTGTTTTTAATTTTTCAAGTCAAATTTAAAGTTTAGCCCCCTTATAAAGTGGAATAAGCTTGGAATAGTTTATGCCATGCTTTGTCCTTATCGGTTGTGTTGTAATTGTGACATTTGCCTCTGTGACATGTGACATCTGCATCTGACAGAAAGTGACAAAGCATGGCATAAATCATTCCATATTATAGCGTTTACATCTCTTCCAAAAACTTTACTTACCCAATTGATATAACAGATTATAGCAGCAAAGTTATTATTAAGTGTGTCCAACAAAGACTGAATTCTCTCAAACTATCGAATTTAAAAAACAACTTTTGCTTCTGTTAAAAATGAACATAACTGGTTTTTAATGTTTTTAAAGACAGTTTGCCAGAATGTGAAATGTTACAACACTACGATAAAAGGTAATACATACTACGATAATAGCCTATTAAGTAAATAAAAATTATGTCACATCGTCAATATAGAACAAACGATAATGGATATTGATTACAATCGTTATGGCAGAAATAGGTTGCGGTTGTATTTCACATTCACATAAATTATCTTTTAAAACATTAAAAATCAGTAAACTTGATTTTAAACGAAAGCGAACGAATTGAAAAACTGCCATATATTTATTAATTTTGTTAAAAGGGTCATAACGAAAATTTAATAAGCTTTCTTTTCCAGCAAACAAAACTGAAAACCTCTAATAACTGTGGTTCATTTTTTTTAAAAGTTGGTATACTTATCTCGTTTTCGGTCCGACTTTTACTAACTAAACATGATTTATCATATTTTGGACATTCCTGAGTTGAGCTATCCAGCCCTGTTAGTTAAAACTGAACTGTTTGAACTGTTTTGATAAAATACCTACTTTTCTTCTTATACTTGGTTTTAGCATATAGGTAGTATATAAATAGCTAAAGCAGTAAAGCAACTAAGTAAAAATGTTCGGGTCGACGCATTCACACAGAGGCACGTTTCAACAAGAACCCTTAACGGACATTGCAGTGCTGTCCGTCGCGGCACTCGCGGATGCCGTGTCGAGGCGAATGGTTACGCTTTGCGTTTCTATCTGTGTTTTCTTTATAAACTAGCCACGAGTAACAGCTGGGAATTAAAATGGCCAGTAGTTCACACCTCTAATTTCGAGGGTGGATTGAGGCTGGGATTTTTTCTCAGGTGTCCAGTGTGGACAACGGGGTGAAGACAACAGGAAATAGACCGTGAAGAGCTCCTTTAAAAAAAATCGGTTCATGAGTGTTCCTCCATAAGACACTATACGTACGATTTTGTTAATAAAATTATTAATTTTTATAATAAAAGAAAACCAAGAGTTTATAAGAGTTGATTTTATTTAAAGAGTTAGTTAAAAGTATAATGGTAGGGTACACGTGATCGAATTGTAAATAACGTACCACAACAACGTTTTGATTTCTAAAAAAAATATCAAATCAAGTGATGATGAAGTACACTTTTTAAATTTAAGGTTGTCATCAAAAACATGTAAAAATAGCGAACATCAGTATTTTCGGTACCCAACGTGCACTGACCTTATCAAACATGTGTAAATGCGTGTGAAGGATTTCTCCAACCCTTTTCTTGCTAATGCCCAAGGTTTCAGCTATTTGGCACGTTTTAATCCTTCGGTCTTCCAACACCAATTTTTGACTATTGCTACGTTTGGTTCGGTGACCACCGATATTGGCCGCCATGAGCCTCGATCGACCCTCGTCCTTGTTTAAATAAGTTACTCCACATAGACGGTAGCATGAGAAGACCCAGAGACACCGTAAATAGTAGGCATTTTTCAAAAATGTGTTGTGGTGTTTTTTACTTTTTCCGAGGATCTTAATTACAGCCCGGTACTCGATTTTCGTAATATGCGTTAATAAATAATTCACACATGTTGCTTTTTATCGTGGAATATCTCAAGAAACAATAGTAGTAACGACCACGAGTAATGCTAATGACATTATGTTTTTTTCTATTATTTGTTCTTAAATGCTCTATCTAGTGGTCGGTACCTTGAACACAACCTCAAGCTGCCCTATAATCTAAAAGCTTACTTTAAAACCAGAGTCCCTACATTATTTTTAACCGACATCAAATATATATATTTTTTCTACGCACCGAGCATACATTTACACGTATTTTGGATTGATGAGACCGGATTTTAACGCGTGGCCTGATGTATAACTGTATGTATTATTGTTACTTTCGTGTTCCTATTTTGTGTAACTTCTTAATTATTTTCAGTAAAATTAAGAACACATGGTATCTTACTACCAATGGACACTCCGCTACAATGGCTCTCTGAGCATATGAGCTACCCTGACAACTTCCTCCACCTGTGTTTATGCTAATCATTCTGCAGTGGTATTCAGCTGAAATGTAAAAGCAATATTTATTCAGAAATAAATGCATTCCTCAAAAAAAATCTATTACTTATAAATCTTATAATAAAGTAACCTACCCGTAGCAGAGTAATTTAAAGTCACACTAAATGGACACCTATTTTTTTCTGCAAGGGGTGGTTTAAAAAGTTATTATTTTAAGAGTTAGATTTGGGTTTGGATTTTCCTTTGTAGTGATTTCCGTTTCGTGGCCAGCTTCAAATCAGGATTATTTCACCCATTTGATAGCCAGCTACCTAAAGAATTCCCGTTTCGTAACTTACTTCGAATCTGGATTATTTCTCCTATTTGGAAGCCAGCTACAAACCTGGCTACGTGGTGGGACTTCAGAATTCCCGTTTTGTAGCCAGCTTCAAGTCGGGATAATTTCTCCCATTTGGAAGCCAGCTACCAAATGTGGCTTCGAGATGGGAAAATCATTCCGAATTAGTAACTTAGCTACAAGATGGGAAAATACATTTCCCATTTCGTAGCTAGCTACCAAATCTGGCTTCAAGATCAAGAGATTCTAGAGATTGTCATCACTGACAACTGGATGAATGGCTTAACAGTATATTTTTTTTTTACATAAAATCTTACCTATAACTAAAGGCAAATACTTAGTAAGAAACTTACTTACAGGTTGCAATGGCTGCAAATATTCAGGCAATTTTGGTTGACATTCTCCAGATTTTTTCTAATTAGTCGGAACAGAAATTCACGGTTAATTACACGTAAAACCAACTATCACTGTCCAAAATCACTCAATTTTTAAGTTCTTCCTTATTCCTTATATTTTTTAATACAAATTGTCCAAATAAAAATGTTAATACATTATGAATTGTTCATTATGTGTACTTTTTAACTTTAAAATAACCATTTTGATATTTTTCATATACCTCATGTGTTTATAAGTTTTGAGACAAACTTTTTACTTAATAAAATAAAGAAAATAATACTGGCACTTATTTTATTATTTTTTCAATTTTGAATTCGGAATGTCAGTGTGCTATTTTGTGTTTTTAAAAATGTTTTTTTTTGTTTTTCTCGTAATGGAGGGAACCTAACTACTAGATTCAGCGTCACACCTCTGAAAACTGCCAGAGAAATACGAGCATGTAGCGTGGGTATTAGAATGATAAATAATTTTTATTCAATCAATTCTATAATCACAGTAAAAGGTACAAACACAGTATTAAAACAAGTAAACCGAACAGATAAAACGAGCGGGGCGCAGGAGCGCAGGAGGTTACGGAACGCGTGTACGCATCGCAGCTCGGACTTCGCCCAACTCTCGAACCTTCGTCGAGTGGTGGGGAAGGACCTTTGCCCGCTCGCTCACCCGTGCGCTTCTCTTACAAATCGTAACGCTTAGGCGCAATACCTCGGTTGGCGCGGAGAGGGAGCTTACTCTGAAGGTCACGCGCTATATACTACCCCTCGAGTTCATGAGGACGCCCACGTCCATGGACTCGCACCTCTCTAGAACCTTGCTTGCGAGGACGACCTCTGTTACGCCTAGGCATTACAGGAGCATGAGTTGAATCGAATCTATTATGAAATTTAAAAAGCTGCGAGGTGTGGAACTTTTCCAAAACCTCATCAGGCTAATTGACGTTGGAGACCTGGTAAGTGGAGGGACTGATTTTTTTACTTATGACGTAGGGTCCATCCCTTTTGGGCACAAACTTTGCAGTAAGACCTTTACTGGCGTTACTAAGGACCCGAGAGGTAACGAAGACCTGGTCACCAACATTGAAATCTTCCCCAGCTTTGAGAGATCGGTCGGCATACTCCTTTCGCCGATCTTGCTGAGCTTCTACTCTATCCCTGATGGTAATTAACGAATCTACAAAGGACTTCAGGTAAGATATTGCCTGAGGAACAAAGTTATCTTTCCGCAGCACCGCACGGATGTCGTGATGAACCTGTAGTGGAGAACGAAGGTTAGGTACGCAGGAGTGACACCAGTAGCCTGACAACAAGCAGAATTCATGGAAAACCGAACAGAAAGCAGATGCAGCGGCCATGTATTATGTTGAACATCAACCAACTGAGCAAGCTGAACCTTAAGGTCTCTGTTCTTTCGTTCTGCGGAGTTCGCTTCCGGATGGTACAGTGGCTGCAGATCCTGTGTGACGCCCAGGATAAACATGCACTGCTGCATAAACGCTGAAAAGAATTGAACGCCATTGTCAGAGACTACGCGACGTGGGAAACCATAACGAAGTAAATACTCTTCGACGAGGACTTGAGCACATGCCTCTGAAGTAGCCTCTTTTAAAGCAAAAACCTCCACCCAACGAGTCGCCGTGTCTTCGACTAATAATACCCACTTCTCCCCCTTTTCACCTGGAGGGAGCGGGCCGAACAAATCTATTGCTAAGACGTCCCCTCTTTGATTAAGAACGGGAGTCTAAAGCAGACCAGAAGGCTTTTCGTTAGAAGCCTTGTAGCGCTAGCAAGTAACATAGGTTTTGATGTAATCAGCTAATATGCGACGCATTCCTGGGCCGAAGGTACGATCAACACCTTGATGTCCAGCTAATGGGGAGTCATGACATTCTCAAAACACACGGCTTACTATAATCAGCCTGTACAATAATAGGTGCTGAAGTCATCAAGTTCCTGAGCTCCTGAAAGGCCTGGTCTTGGTCTGAACTCCAGACCAACACCTGATTTTTCTTTAGAAGGCGCGAAAGTGGTTCAGCCACAGCAGAAATATTTAGAATGAATTTCCTTAACCAGGAACAAATTTGCAGGAACGTTCGCAGATGGCGCAGCGACGACGGAGATTTCATATCGAGGACAGTTCGAACCTTTTCACCGTCTGAGGAATTACCGTCTTGTGAGATTACATGACCAAGATATTTAACTTGCTCACGGCCGAAGACATAGGTACTTTTCGCGATTAGCGCGCAAACGAAACTGTCGTAACCTGTCGAAGACTGCTCGAAGTCTGCAACATGTTGGTCAAACCATTCAATTATAATAAACTAGCGACCCGCCCTCGCTTCGCTTCGGTTTATGTGAGTTTTCTGTAACACCCGTACATAAACCAGAATCTATTATACATATAAACCTTCCTATTGAATCACTCTATCTATTAAAAAAACCTGCATCAAAATCCGTTGCGTTGTTTTAAAGATCTAAGCATACATAGGGACAGACAGCGAGAAGCGACTTTGTTTTATACTATGTAGTGATCATCTTGGTACGCTAGAAGCGTAACGTTCTTCAACGACGAAGACGAACGAAGCCGGTCAATGAGACGCTGGAAGGTGGACGGCGCAATTTTTAAGGCCGAACGGCATGCGCTTAAAACGGTAAATCCTACGGTAGTTCCTGCGTTGATAAAATTTGAGAATCTTTTTTTTCCGTTCTTTTATAAAAAAATAATATAAGAAGTTTCATGTATTTAAAAACGATAGAAAACATTGAAAGGCACCATGATAAAGTGACGGAAGATAATGAACCCTAAGAGGGTAATGAAAATCGACTGGAAGGTAATGAATTACCCGTGTGGTAGCTGGATTAGAATAGTGCTACTCCGTATCTTTCCGTGGATATCGTAAAAGCCGACTAAGGTAATAAAGGCGTGTAGTACTGTTAGGCGATGGGCTTGCAACCTGTTACTAATACACTGTTAAACATCTTCGCCTAAGTGTGCAAAATGTGGTTACAGAATTATCAAAAAGTTTTTATAGTTGTTGGAAATTCTGTAGCTCTACCTACCCCACTCTGGGAATAAAGGCGTGAGTTTATGTATGTATGTAGGTAATGAATTACACTTGGAAGGTAATGAAAACCGCTTGGAAGGAAATTAACTAGGCTTGGAAGGTAATTACATATTAGGGAGTATTATTTTTAATCAGCCTTTGAAATAAGTATAAATCAAACAAAACCAAAATACAAAATGTTAGATTTAGGGTTAGATAAAAAAGAAATACAAATTACCTATATCGATATCAACTTACATTATCAACTTTTTATAACAAATAGAAATAGGATAACTTTTCTTTCTTAAGGCAGCCACAATTAAGTAATAACTTTAGGTTTTTAAACGATACGTAACAAATAAGTATAGCTTAAAAAAACATAACTGATAATGTACTACATTTGTACAATTAACAAATTGTACAAATGTAGTAAACCAAACCTCGCGTGATAAAAATATAAATTGGCAATTATAATTTTTAAAAGCTTTTTAAAATAAAAATGTATAAAGTATGGTAATTATAATAATTATAATGTTATTTATATAATACAATATTGAGATTTTTTCTCCGTCTTTTTCTTTGCTCACGTTGTGCTCTTGCACTCATGTCCGTAATGCTACAAATTAGCTTGTTTTCCTTTTTCGTTAGGTATTTTAATCGCTCTTTTTCTTTTTGTATTTTATAAAGTTCTGGGTTATTGGACCATGAGGTGCTCCCCTAGCGGGTTTGCGGGGTGAGACAGCTATGTCGGCTACGACCCGCTCCGGCTGCTACGCAAAAACGTAGCACTCATTGCGTCCGTTGCGACTGGCGTTCAATAAACAATGGAGTGTCAAAAATGCAAGAAAGTGTTGGCGAAAAGGGGACCGCATTTTGTATGCTAGGGCCCGTGTCAAGGCACCTTCCACAGGGATTGTGTTAAAGGACTGGCAGCTGATATGAAGGCGGGCCGGAACCGGAGTTGCTGTAATAATTGTGAGGACAACGAATCTGATGATGAGGCAGAAGACGAAGAGGACCTGACGTGGATAAAATGCTAAAGGTCATTTAAAAAGGTTAGCGTCCTCCCGGTTTAGGAAAAACAATTAAGTGCTATAAAACAAAGCATAAGTGTCCTCTCGGATAAGTACGACACACTGCTGGTGGAACATGAGCAGTCGAAGGAGAAAATATGTAAGCTAGAAAAAATAGCCACCAGCACCGATAACAAGTGTGTATATCTAGAGAAACAGAACATGGCGCTTGAACAAAAAATACAGGAATTTGAACAAGCAACCCGAAAACATAACTTAGAAATTGTGGGCATCGAGCAATTACCAGGCGAAAATATAATGGAGATTGTAGCCAAGATAGGCAGGAAGATCGACGTCACCTGCGAGGAGATAGAGTCGGCAAGGCGCACTAAGACCCGGATCTAACGCAAAGCCGGCGCCTATCATCGTCGGGTTTAAGACCTCGGGGACGGCGGCCCGCGACCAATGGCTCTCGCAGCGACGCCGGGTGGCCGACCTGACGAGCGCCGCGGTCGCGGGCGCGGCCGCGAGCCCGGCGCGCGAGTACACCAGCACACCGCCGCCCCTGCGGCCCTCGCGAGTCATTATAAAATGGCAAAACTGAGTGATTTATATTTGCTTCTGTAATTACTAATACAGCTAAAATCGTTTAAATGACTGTCTAACGCTACTAATAGTTCGGACTGCCTCGCTTCGGCCGATTGCGTTTCCATTACAATTGATTACAACCACGAAACTATATATATTATATCTATTTATAGGCCGCCAAAAATTTAGAGACAAGACAAAAAAGTTAAATTTTTTAATGAGCTACATTCGCTATAACACAGCTTACCTAAAAGTTCACAGGTGTAGTGTTGTGTGGTGACATTAATTTGAATAGGTACCTTAGATAACAAAGATGATCATGTAAATGCATATGAAAGTGTGTTACTTATCTGAATTCGGATTTGTAAATGGTATTAATGGCGTTACACGAAGACAAATATTAAATGAGACTACAGTATCATGTTTGGATCACATTTATATTAGAGGCCTTAGTAATAGTGCCCACTCAGCTGTAAATCAAACATACAATTTCTGATCACTACTTCGTCTCGGTAGCTATTGCATGGAAACGTACTCCGCCGAGGGCACCGTGTTCAACGTGAGCAATAAAAGAGAGTACCGGAGGCATATAAGGCCCACCTAAATGTAAAATGTAATATTTTAAAGCAGCGATGGCTGAACGAAAAAAACACGTGCAATATAGACTCTTCATTTAATTACTTATACTTTGAGACGAATTATTTGTAATATATCTAAATAATACTCAAAATAGCATAGTCATTTTAATATGCCCATTTTGGGCCTTTTTAAACTATGTGCTGTTATTATGGCCCATTGAAATAATCAACATTAATAAACATTTTCGAGCTTTCTTACGATTCACCATTTAGTTTCTTATTTGTTATGACATTTGAGATCACAAAATCAGTAGCAGCAACTTACTATTTAAAAAAAAACACCATGGGCCGTATTTTACTTACGAATACAAAACTAACCCACATTTTCATAGAATATTCATTAAAAAACAAAACAGTGACAACTTCAGCTTAAGCCTAATCAACATAATATGTTAACACCAAAAACTATGAAATCTAACACATACAAAAAAATTACTCCGATTCTGTGGGCCTTATTCCACCCTATAAAATATAAACTAAGTAAATATGTAGCTAACGATCACTTTTCGACAATAAGTATTGGGTCTCTTCCTAGCTTTTTGGTGGATTTTTCAGATTTCAGGTGATTTCTGAGAGTTCTTCGGGTTACTTTGTAACGTGCGGCCGGTTGACGTTGTCAGTTGTTTATTAATTACTGATGCCATTACTGCACACATATTTGACTCTGACCAAAGGGCTCGCTTTTTTTTACCGGAGGAGACGACATTTTTACCTAAAACAAAGAAACTAATAAGTAATAAGTAGTTTATAAGTATTTAATATAAAATGCAATCTGGAATCATAATAATACAGATCCGGATACTTCTATTAAAAATGGATCTGGATTGCAATCATTTTGTACAGTATAAAAAACACCCTTTATTTCGTCTTAAAATAAGTATCTTTTTTTGCTTATGTGTCCTCGACATTTAGTTTCATATGGGTATTAAAGCCCAGGCAACCGGGCCTTAATACCCTCAACATCATAGGGCCTTATTAGCCTAACTACAATGTTCAAGAAAAACGACCATATTAGATATAAAAATATGCAATAGATCATAATCTTACCTTTTCCCCAACAGTTGAATTAACCAGTAGCACGTTGAACTTAATAGAAATTAAAATTTAACATAACAGTCTTATTTAAGCAACATCGAAAATTATCCAAAATAATAAGAACACTCCCCGCGTGTAACCGCACTGGTTGTTCGGACGCCACTGACAGACAAGATGGTGGCGCGTACGAAGTGAAGCGATGTTGCCAGATCGCTGTTTCTCAAATGTCTATGTGTGCGTAAAACCGTTTGGCGAATTTGTTATCGTAACAGTATTGTTTGAGTAGTGGGCCTTATTTACCGCTGGGCCTTATATACCTCGGGTACCTAGTAAAGGTTGGATTAATCCTAAACTAAAATTCATTATTAAGGAGAGAGATAGACTAAGTATTTGAAATATGGAGCAATGAACCAAATAATATGTTAAAGCGTCTTACATTATACAAAGTATAGAAATAAATGTTTTAAAGTAATAACTAGGGCACATAGTGAATATGATAAGAAAATTATATTAGATAGTAATAGTAATATTAAGAAAATATGGGACAAAGTCAATATTATTTTAGGAAACGACAAGAAGTCGTTAGACACAGTGACACTTAATAATATGAGGAATCAAGGTAGTAAGTACTATTGATATAATGTAATGGGTTTGCGGACACTTTTTCTTGTGAAGTTGATCTCATTAACCTTTTCAACGCTATGTCAAAAATAAAGTCGTCGCTCACACGCCAAGGACAGCTAAACACCAAAGATAATGTCAACTTTACCTCATAGCCAATCAGGTTTAATTTGCGCTGTCAACCATGACGGAAATATCCGTCGTTGGCGTTGAACCAGTGGTGCGGATATATCCGTCAGTGGCGTGGAAAAGGTTAAACATAGCCGTACTTAATGATAAATGGTTGGACAGGAAAGAATATGCAAAAGACTCGGACGTGTGCATGCGATGGCAACCGGTGAGTAGTAAAAGCATGATGCTAATCATTAATAGTATGAGCTCCAAAAAGTCTCCCGGCTGTGATCGCATACGCATGAGCGATTTAAAAGTGGTATTTAGTCCTTTTTTAGCTAAGTTACTAACTTATCTGTTAGCAAGTCTTGTTTTCCTAAAGCACTTAAACAGTCCACTGCTCCCCGCACTTGTTCGCCGACGACCTGTGCTTGCTGCGCGCCGGCGCCGCCACCGACCTCGCCCGCACCTGCTGCTCGGTGCAGCGTACTCAACTGGTCGCACGACAATGGTATTGTGTTAAACGCGGAACTAAATTATTAATTATACACTCACCCTATTCATGTCCTCCTGATTCCCTACAGCCCATAATAGTAACCCACGATTTCGCATGCTTTCATAATAATTTAGTTTTATGCCAATGTACCTAAGCCAATTGAGCGTGTCAAATGTATAGTGGGAGATCTTAGGTCCCGATTTCTAAGGGAACCTTGCATTTTTGAGACAAAGCAAATCCCTTGGACCAGGTGTTCCTGGGGGTGATCTGAGCTGATTTAGCCCGGGTGCCCAGTGGTACCCCCCTCCCAGGTGGGCAGGGGAGGGGGGGGAAACTGCATCCGGCGCGCCTCACTCTAAATTTAATATCTCCATACATCTAGCAACTATATCAAGTTTGGTGTCTTTTTCTTATAATTCGAGGACAAGGAACTCATTTCTGGAACAAACATTTTACCCACCCATACAAAAAAAAGGAGAAATTCAAAAATCAAATTTTTTCTTTACATTTTTTTTTCCGATTTTTTTCTTTTTACTTAAAACTATGGTGATTTGCTTCATAAAATAATTACTAGTTAATAGCCCAGTTATCTTACTACATAAAAAAAATTACTTGTCATACATTTTTGTCTGAAAACTGTGTTAAAAAAAATATTTTGTGCCGCGCGGCGGCCCGCGCCGAAATAGGTACACGCCGTCAGATTTAGTATAAGGGACGCATTCAATTTTAAACTTTATTCTACATACACAAGTAGGTAATAAAAAAAATACTTCCTGTAATTATAAAAGAAAATAAGGGGAAATTAACTTAAAATTAAAATAATAACTGAATATGGGATTATCCTATGCTATGGTAGAACTTTTACTTTACAAGCAATCAAAATGGGTCAGTCAATATGGGGAAATTGAAAACGATAAGTTAGAGGGTATTATTATGTTGTTAGAACCAAGGCCTTGATTGTGAAAAAACCGGTCGCGTGCTAGTCGTACTCGCGCACCGAGGGTTCCGTACCGCCGCACATTACGTATTATATTCCAATTTGAATTCAATTTCGAATCGAATCCACGCGATCCAACTCACACAAGTGACCATATTTTGGTTGTTTTTCTTCAGGGTTTGTCATACAATCATACCAAATTTGGCGCTGGTATATGTTTTACTGTTCTTACGAAACAGCAAAAATAAAAATGCGTTGAAATAAAACGTTTCTTGTATGGGTGGGTACCTACCTCTTTATTATTTCACTCTTTTTTTCTTTTTTGATCTTAATCTTCCTTAATAATACAATATTATTATGGTCCCGTTGGTCTCCATTCGGAAAAGTAGCCCTTAAAAGGCAACATCTTCATTTAGAGATTTAAATAATAAAACATACCTACGTAGTAACTAACCGGGAAACAAACCCAGCGGTTGACCTTTTATGCATAATTTCTCTTAATTTTGTTCATTTTGGAAACAGCTGCTCCAATGTTAATCGTTGCTTACCACTTTGCGCTATCAAAAACAGCAATAAAACGATGTATGCTTATTCGGGAAAAGTACTTGGTTCGATTCCCTTTTCCAATACCAAGGCGAAACCTTTAAATGCAGTATTACGTCTTATCCAAAATCAAGGGCTTGGTCCCTTAAAACAGATTATCTTACTTTTAGTTTTCGAATTCCCCGTACTGTGACTTATTTCAATTGATCACCCTGTATATTTATGCAATATGGCCGAGAGGGGGCTGCCTACGAAAAGTTGTCTCAACATGGTGCGGCTAGTTAGTAAGCATAATTATATACGTCAAAAATTTACCAGCGCTTCCCAAATTACCACACTGCTGAAAAGAAGCGCCACAAGAAACTTAACAGACAGTCATTCTTTAATATTTTTCCCGCTCAAGTACGCATGATATTTATATTTTATATTCATTGTTTTATACATAATAATACTACACAGTGTTCCCTTGGACCTCATTTTGAGACAGGGTTATATTATTAGATGATTGAATAGAGGAATATGTCACAAATGCAACAGTGAAACTCTCGCGTGGCTCACTATCATAGTTTTGGAGAAATTGCAATTTAAAGAAAAAGTCCCGGAATTTTAAGAAAATCTATATATATATATATTACGGAAAGTACGCATATGAATATTAATTTTGCACTGTGATATAAGAGGTCTAGTATACGGCTAAATAATACACTTATCGCGACTTGGCTAGGGCTTGTCAGTTTTAAGATAATCGCGGAAATAGTAAAATTTTCTTTATGTTTTAAAAAAGAATATCTTTAGTAGTCTAATTTTTTTTTGGTTTTGTAACATAGCCACAGTTATGGACTACTTACACACAAAAAACGGAATTCAAAAATCGCGGACTTTCGGAGATATCATTTGTTTAAGACTTCCCGGTTTCCGGGATTTTGGTAAAAATTTACTACTACTTTTAATTTTAATTTTCTATTGTAAATGTATCATTTTCATTTGTCAGAATAGATGCAAATTCACTTTCATCGGTTTCTGTACACCTTACGCTCCCGTTGTCATTTTCGTCGTCATCATCGTAATTATTTTCATATGGTTTCAACATTTCAATGACAGGAGGGGGTAGAGGTATGCGTTTTATGTTTTTTTGTCGTCTATTCAGCCTTGTATATGATACGACCGGATCCGATGATTCTAACGCTCTATGGAATAAGTCTTGTATAGTATGTTTTCGACTATCTTTCCGGCTGTGGTGTTCGCGGTCATATCGCCAAAACTTATTACGGGACTCTCCAGCTTGTTCCGAAAGAGCTCCTATGGGCAACGCGGCACTTTCTATAATTTTTTGCCCATGCACGAGAATTTTGTGCAAAGTTGTGGTCATCGGATGCCAGCTATAAGCGGCTACATATTTTTTGGCCACATTTTTGCAAAAATCACCGAATTTTTTGGAATCGAGCGGCAGCCCACAGTTTATAGCAACAAGAATGATGTGCATGTCGTCGACAAGCCATTTACTAACTCCTAGTATTTCAGAAAATATTCTGCGACTTTCATCAGTAGCGAAGACCCTCCGGGCGGTATTTCCGTCATTAGTCGTTCCCGAATTGGGTCGCACGACATCAACTAGTAAACCCAAGCCATCTTTTATTTCTGTCTGTATTCTTCTTTTCCGGCCTTCTACTATCTTTCCAGCAACAGACGATTTGAACACTCGCCACTGTCTTACGTGGGGATCATTTTTATACCCCAAATGGAGTAAAAATTCTAAAAACCTTATATAGGCATGAAGAGGACTCATACCATTTTTTAATGTTTCTTCGTCTCCTATTGGTATGGAAAACGCCAAATCTAAATTATTATAGTTAGTTGCAGTTAACTTACAAATAGGACATCTTAGTTGCGAAAATGTGTTGTGAATAATATTGTACACCTTGCCATCAATGATGCTTAAGGTAAGGTTACATATAGATTTCACTATAAAACCTTTCGATGTAACTGCCGCGACCGGTGTTAAATGTAGCATTTGTTGCTCTACGTATTCTTTTTCCGCGAGAATGAGGTCTTTCGATTCTTTTCGATATTGGATATGTAGAGGCCTGCAGGACCGAAATGATTGGGGCGCTTGGTTTACCCATATAATTTTTTTGCTACATATTTCCATGATTTGTAAGGGCACAAAGGTTGTGGCAAATATTGAATTTTCGTCAAACAAAAGATCTTGGGGAGATGTTTGTTTATAAAGAGATTGACCTGTACTGCCATCAAATCCCCAAGACCCTTCGAATGTGCATGAAAGTTCATCTAAATGCTCTTGTTCGCAATATGTATTAATTACATCATCACAGTTGTGAATAATTCTTTTGAAAGTATGTGCGAGAAGTCCCTGTAAGGAAACAGAAGCCTCCACTTCGCTTGATTCCACTCCATCCTCTGGATAACAGTCCTGTTTTGCTTTTGCTACTTGTTTGTAAGGTGGGAAAGCACAAAAGCCCCTGTTAGCTAGATCTTGTTGTAAACATTTATATGTCGCGACACTGTATTTTCGGTCAATTATTATTCCAAGGGCTTCTTCTGCAGTATACGGGTTGGTTTGATGATTTATTTTTGCCAACACCTCAGTCGAACTAGTTGGAGCCTCCAAACATTTATTTATAACAACCTCTAAGTCACGGGCACTTTTATTACTTAATTTTTCATTGTCTCGGGAACTCACAACTTTAGTAAAGGTCTTAATTAATTTTGCTGGTGGTTCATCTTGTAATAAAGTTTCTAGCTTTTTGCGTTCTCTAACTTGCGTTCGTCTACTAAGCTTTGAGAATTCCGTATCACTACTCGTACTTGCAAGAGGTAGCACGTCCACAATTTCAGGTGGTATGTCTATAACTTCAGGTGCCACATCCACAGGGGTAGGCTCCATGTTCACAACTTGAGCAGGCATGTCAGGATTGAAAATTAAATCACAAGGAATGTCATTAATAAGCTGTTTACTTAGCCAGTCTTTATTCTTTTTAAGAAAATAATTCATGTTCGTTTTACAATCATTGCGTTTTTTCTCAACTTTGGTAATAAAAAGGCCTATAGCAGTCGCCAGGTTTTTTTCTTGGACTGGAGAAAGTGGAGAGTGTAAAATACCTGCAAGACTTGATTTTATTACGCAGCTTCTTTCGGATTTGCTTAGGTCAAACGGTTTTCCTAAGCGGCCTTTTATTTTTTTACTTTCCTTCAACAAAAGCGTATAAGCATCTAACCGCGTTAATGTATAAGGCTTTTCCATTATCGTGGTATCGATAATACTTCTTTATTCATTATTATTTTCCATACGAGACGTATAACAAACTTAGCTGTCATGCCTTTTTCTAAATAATATCACTGAAACTCATTAAACGAAAGGAGGTTTACCTACAACATAATGTCTAGTTCACGAAACGGTCGTGTGGCACCGCTAGTGTCGCAACGCTAGTTTAGCCCAACGCGCAACATTCCTTATTATTGGAAGAACCAGTAGATCATGTTGTCTACATTACAAGGGTATCGTGTGATAATGAACGAATTTTAGAGTCAATTGTCTTGGAATTAGGGTATTATTGAGGATCACAGGCATTCTAGGATGCAACTAGCGCTAGGAGGACCATTAGTGAAAATTACTTTGATCAAAGAAAATGAAGTTAGAAATACATAATATGACATGACATAAAAAATACGTAACTACTTCATAATTTCTAAATGTATACAAAATAATAACACATGCCAGCTGTTTATGCGGTACTTTTGAATGTCGCCAAAAAATATTGAAAATCCCGGAAATCGGGAAGTCTTAAAGAAATGATATCTCCGAAAGTCCGCGATTTTTGAATTCCGTTTTTTGTGTGTAAGTAGTCCATAACTGTGGCTATGTTACAAAACCAAAAAAAAATTAGACTACTAAAGATATTCTTTTTTAAAACATAAAGAAGATTTTACTATTTCCGCGATTATCTTAAAACTGACAAGCCCTAGCCAAGTCGCGATAAGTGTATTATTTAGCCGTATACTAGACCTCTTATATCACAGTGCAAAATTAATATTCATATGCGTACTTTCCGTAATATATATATATATAGATTTTCTTAAAATTCCGGGACTTTTTCTTTAAATTGCAATTTCTCCAAAACTATGATAGTGAGCCACGCGAGAGTTTCACTGTTGCATTTGTGACATATTCCTCTATTCAATCATCTAATAATATAACCCTGTCTCAAAATGAGGTCCAAGGGAACACTGTGTACTATAGTGCCCGGCCGATAAGAAGTCAATCCTGACACATTGCACAACCATGAAGTTTCTGGATATGGATAATGTTGACAGCAGTCAAACAATGCTGTTATTACTATACCTTCACACGCAACAAATAAGTTTAGCATTGTTTTACTGCTGTCAACAATGTCAATAGTCTAAAACTTCATGGTCGTCCAATGTGTCAGGATTGACTTCTTATCTGCTGTGTACTGTAGGACGAGTACTAACTATCATTGCCATAAGCAACCTTTAAAAAAGACTGACTATTGTTGTGTTTCTTGCAGCGTTTCTTCTCAGCATTGGTCTCCTCTCACTTAATTTTTTTAACGCACGAGTTTTCTGTGCATGGTTCATGCATGGTGGTACTTGCACGTACCGCAGAACAGAAGCCTCAGTTGTTACAAAGCAGCTCGTATTAGTTAAGTAGTCTTAGTGTTCAGGGGGTATCTAGATAACGCATAAGGAATGGCTATGATTATGCTCAATTACCATGAGGGGCGGGTTTTATAAAACTAATTAATAGTTATTTGTAGCTTTATAAAATTGAGCCACCAGTGTGCAAAACGTACAGACCGCACGCTAATCCTGTCTTGTCAAAACATGAATCGAGACGCGTGATATAGGTGAGAAACAAACATTATTTAATTTTAACTTCATATTCGGTGTCCACTTATGTGAGAGAGACTTGGAGAAAACGACTTGCCACATATAAACTGCAGTTCACTGCCTTAGCTGTGGAAAAGATTTGTCGCGTTTATTTAAGATCCGAGAAGACATTGAAATTTTCTTAAACCATTTTTCGTCGATTAATCGTTATCTTGCTGAGTTACGAAATTATGAATGGCTCTGGTGATAATCTTTCCGCGGGCTGGATTAGATGGGCTCGCGGGCCGAACCTGTTAGTTTGGCGACCCCTGGCCTAAGGTACTAGGAATACTCATGCAGCCGCGGTACGGTCAGCCGCACCATGTTGAGACAACTTTTCGTAGGCAGCCCCCTCTCGGCCATATTGCATAAATATACAGGGTGATCAATTGAAATAAGTCACAGTACGGGGAATTCGAAAACTAAAAGTAAGATAATCTGTTTTAAGGGACCAAGGCCTTGATTTTGGATAAGACGTAATACTGCATTTAAAGGTTTCGCCTTGGTATTGGAAAAGGGAATCGAACCAAGTACTTTTCCCGAATAAGCATACATCGTTTTATTGCTGTTTTTGATAGCGCAAAGTGGTAAGCAACGATTAACATTGGAGCAGCTGTTTCCAAAATGAACAAAATTAAGAGAAATTATGCATAAAAGGTCAACCGCTGGGTTTGTTTCCCGGTTAGTTACTACGTAGGTATGTTTTATTATTTAAATCTCTAAATGAAGATGTTGCCTTTTAAGGGCTACTTTTCCGAATGGAGACCAACGGGACCATAATAATATGTATTGTTAAGGAAGATTAAGATCAAAAAAGAAAAAAAGAGTGAAATAATAAAGAGGTAGGTACCCACCCATACAAGAAACGTTTTATTTCAACGCATTTTTATTTTTGCTGTTTCGTAAGAACAGTAAAACATATACCAGCGCCAAATTTGGTATGATTGTATGACAAACCCTGAAGAAAAACAACCAAAATATGGTCACTTGTGTGAGTTGGATCGCGTGGATTCGATTCGAAATTGAATTCAAATTGGAATATAATACGTAATGTGCGGCGGTACGGAACCCTCGGTGCGCGAGTACGACTAGCACGCGACCGGTTTTTTCACAATCAAGGCCTTGGTTTCTAACAACATAATAATACCCTCTAACTTATCGTTTTCAATTTCCCCATATTGACTGACCCATTTTGATTGCTTGTAAAGTAAAAGTTCTATCATAGCATAGGATAATCCCATATTCAGTTATTATTTTAATTTTAAGTTAATTTCCCCTTATTTTCTTTTATAATTACAGGAAGTATTTTTTTTATTACCTACTTGTGTATGTAGAATAAAGTTTAAAATTGAATGCGTCCCTTATACTAAATCTGACGGCGTGTACCTATTTCGGCGCGGGCCGCCGCGCGGCACAAAATATTTTTTTTAACACAGTTTTCAGACAAAAATGTATGACAAGTAATTTTTTTTATATAGTAAGATAACTGGGCTATTAACTAGTAATTATTTTATGAAGCAAATCACCATAGTTTTAAGTAAAAAGAAAAAAATCGGAAAAAAAAATGTAAAGAAAAAATTTGATTTTTGAATTTCTCCTTTTTTTTGTATGGGTGGGTAAAATGTTTGTTCCAGAAATGAATTCCTCGTCCTCGAATTATAAGAAAAAGACACCAAACTTGATATAGTTGCTAGATGTATGGAGATATTAAATTTAGAGTGAGGCGCGCCGGATGCAGTTTCCCCCCCCTCCCCTGCCCACCTGGGGGGGGGTACCACTGGGCACCCGGGCTAAATCAGCTCAGATCACCCCCAGGAACACCTGGTCCAAGGGATTTGCTTTGTCTCAAAAATGCAAGGTGCAGGACCTAAGATCTCCCACTAGTATGACTTACCTTGGTTTGAAAATAGATGAAAACTTTTCTTGGTCGTCTCACATTGATTACATCTGTAGTAAATTAAGAGTCCTATTGGGAAGGTTTTATCACTTAAGCTATAGAGTTCCAAATAGTACATTAAAATGCTTATACACGTCATTAATTGAATCATTTATTTGTTACACTATAGATTGCTATGGTCTGACCTTTAATTTTTTTTTGGATAAAGTAGAAAAAATTCAAATAAAATTTCTAAAACTACTAGTGAACAATAAAACTAAAAATAAATTTAGACAGGACTATTATAAATTATTTAAACTACGCAAAATCCCTACCGGCGACCCTTAGAAACAAGTACTTACTGGCAGTTAATCAACATGGCAATCAAGAGATTAACTTATCGCAATTGAGCCAAGAATATGGCACCAGGTCATAACCGTTGGTAAATATGCTGTACCCAGACACCCAGAGTGAGCAACTACTATGGAGACAGGGTTATTGAGGAGCGCTTGCCTTACATGAAAAATGAAAAATGTTTATTTTTGTTAAAAGTTAGGAACATAAAATTGTGCAAAGGTTGGGACCTCCTAGTAAGTAAAAGAATACCTATGACAGGAGACCCCGCTCTTTCATAGCATAAAAATACTTTATACTTTTAAATTTAAATACTTTATACTTAAACATAAACAACATTAAGAATTAACATTTTTAAGTAGTCTACAATTTTAATCTCTAATTATGAAATAAAGACTGTACACGATAAAATCTGGCCATGCATGATCTGGTGTATTTTTTTAATGAATGCTAATTTTCAAGCAGCACTTTTTTGTAATAGTCAGTGGTTATGAAACTACATAATAAAAATACAATCAATAAAATGTAAGAGCGTCTGTATCTTAGACCCTTATATAATCCACAGTACCTTTATTTTTTTGTCCACGATCTTCTGACAGTCTTTACCAAATTCTCCGTTTTAAAACATTTTATTATTTTTAATTCTACAAGCCAAATTATACGTTATTAAATTATCTTACCACAATAGTTAAAACTTTCCTAATTATATTCAGATTAAGATAGTTCTGAGGTTTTTTAACTTTGGCGAATTTGACTTTTTGACAAATAAATGCCTCCCATACAAAAACAACTTTCAGTGCTTGGAGTAAAAAGTCTTCCTGACTACTACAAATAGAAATGAGTTTCAAAAAGTATTTTTTCTACTCCTGTACTTTTATTAGTCTTTTACATAGTCACGAACACTATTATAAGAACATAGATAATATGACTTCAGAAAAGTCTATAACTCTATTCCCATAACAGCTCTCGGTGTCGTAAAGTCGCCCTAACGATACGCCACAGATTACTAAGTGTAGCCTGTTAATCATATTTTAACGATTGTGAAATAGGGACTATAAAACACCTAATGTTTTGAGAAATGATTTCAGTTATCTGATTGGTCGATTTTAAAATAGCTGTATTCTGATTGGTTGATACGAATTACAAAGTTTTTTAAAAGATTTAAATTAGTTAAAGAGAAACACGTACCTAAAAGAACCTATCGTTCCGTTTGACGGTCGATGTGTATTGTGATTGGTGGATTTAATTTAGTGAAGTATTCTGATTGGTCAAATTAAAATGTTTTGGAATTGTAAATAATTCTTTTTTCCATTCCGTCAATTTAAAAACAAAGTAAACCATAGACACATATTTTGTCATTTTCTTGTTTCCCGCTCGTTTGTTGTTCTTTACTTCGTTCGTTCGTTTGTAAGTTTTTTCGCTTAATTTTGCATTTCATTTGAAACCTAGTCGTAGAAAAAGTATTGTATGCAACGGTGTATAATTAAGTCAAAAAACACTCGTGGCGCTTTCCTTTACGATGTTCGCCTTCGGCTCACATCGTAACTCACGCCACTCATATATTTTGACCTCTCTTATACAACTATTGCATAAACTACTATTTTTCGTAAGACGACATTCTATTGTGGGTAAAACTGCTTGTAACAATATAAATACAGTTGTGGCGTAGAAGCAGGAAGCGAGTGAAGATCGTCAAAAAACGCTGTACAGGGGATGAAAGGTATGATAGAATATATTTGGCGAAAACTCACACATACCCATACATTATGATACGATTTTATTTCATTATATAGTATTATAATTTAATTATACAACATATTGAAAAAAAAACTGCTTGAAAATATGCATTCATCGCAAAAATACACCAGATCATGCCATGCATGGCCGGATTTTATCGTGTACAGTCTTTATGTATTTGTGTGAATGTGTGTGTGTCTGTGTGCGTGTGTGGTGTGTGTCTTTGCGCGTGTGTGTGTGTGTGTGTGTGTAATATCAATAAATTTTTATTCAGGACGGCTTCGATGTCTTCAGAGTTTTAAGCCAATCAAACACAGTTTTCTTACAATTGAATAGTATTAAGGGATAGATATTAATATATTTATTTATTCTATTATATACACGAGCGGAAAGGACCGGGAATTGATTACTGGCAAATTGAGAATTACTAGGGGGGAGAGAGAGTTACATCCTCAACAGCATACCTGCTTTGCTAGCTTTGAAACTAGAGCCTAACAAAAATAGATTTAAGAGAGCTTTATATTAATATTGTTTAAATTTAAATTATGTAATGTTTAATAACTTTAACTTGTAAACTGTACGAGGGCCGTTCCGAAAGTTTCTAGCTGTGTCGACATTTATTGAATTATATTTATATTGTTGATGGATATTTTAGGCAAATTCCAATATAAACATCGTGTCCAAAAATCATAGATGTAAATCACTTCGTTTGTGGTTTACGGTTTTTTTAACACAAGACTTGTTAACGCTATGAAAAATCTGCAAGCGACGTATTCCTGGGCTAGATTTTTGCTATAATTAATACAGTCTCAAAAATTGTAACCTTTCCTTTTTTCCCAATATTAATATAACAAAACGTGTAGTATATCAGTCCTATTTTAAACCGTACGTTTCCTTCAACATTCGATATTAGAATATGGAGTAAACAAGCCTTGAAGAAAAGTCTAAATTAAAGTCTCCAGGAAAATTCTGTGACTTTCAATGAAAGCATTTTGTGCAGTAGGTACTATATTTGGGAATAGAGTAAAATAAGCTACTTAAATATACTAAAAATACAGACGATTCCATCACGGGCAATATCACCAGAACCAGACGACCCCTTGAGATTTGACACAGGTTTTGAATACCTACCAAAAAGCTGATGTTTACACCAAAAATTCAAATTTTATAGAAAACCACTTCTCTGTGAAAATTAAATATCCAAAAATAGCATTATTTTTTTACTAATATTTTTGACAAACCTGTCCGTAATAAAATTTTCTTTATGAATGTATCAACAATATTAATATGTTTCAATAAATGTCGACACCGCTAGAAACTTCCGGAGCGGCCCTCGTAACTCGTATACTAAGACTATGACTCGCGGATCCCACAGTCAAACTTTGAAAACAGTTTTGTGGGACGCTGTTGTAAAACTAAATTTGTTAATATGTTATGTTATAATAAATAAATAAATAAATAAAACAGTACCTAAGGGTGCGCCTGGATGGCATAGGGACAGAGATCGCAAGAACCGCAGACAACTGTCAAAATTGGAGAAGATGTCGGATGTTTCAAAGAATTTATTAATCTGATTTGTGCCTAAGTTGAAGGGACCGAAATACATACATATGGGATTTGGACTAACAACCACAATGTTAAGGCACTAACTCGAGTTAGTAGACGTTAGATTCATACGAAAACTGTCACTTTAGTGTCTTAACCCAGGGTTAAACTTTTCATGCAAGTGGCCCTTAGGCGGACTTGCGCGGACCAGAGTTAGCCCTTAACCCAGAGTTAAGCGTCTACTGTTGTACGTGGTTTGCCGCCTAACCTCGGGTTAAGGCGCTAACTCTGGTCCACGCAAGTGGGCCTTACGGCCACTTGCACGCTGAATTTAACCCTGGGTTAAGGCGCTAACTCGAGTTAGTAGACGTCAGATTCATACGAAAACTGTCATTTTAACTCGAGTTAGTGCCTTAACCCAGGGTTAAACTTTTCGTGCAAGTGGCCCTTAGAGAATTATCGGTTGACATGATACTTTTTTATATACAGATTGGACTAACGTAATTATGTCCATTGTGTCGTAGAAATGAAGTTACGCCCTTTTAGAATAAGTACATCTTAATAAATTAATAATAAAATAATTATTCATTCTAGAGAAAATTTAAAACTATTACGTCCACTTGCGTGGACCAGAGTTAGCGTCTTAACCCGAGGTTAGGCGGCAAACCACGTACAAAAGTAGACGCTTAACTCTGGGTTAAGGGCTAACTCTGGTCCACGCAAGTGGACCTTAGTGTCTTCCTCCTTCCAAACAGTATCTATGAAACGAATAAAATTAAAGTCTTGAAAATATGAAATCTTGTCAATTTGCTTATATATGTTGCCTGTGTACCTGTTCTATTAGATTTAATATGTAATAATAATAACAATTCAATACAAGGATCATAAATATAAGGATCGGATGCAGGATGGCGATGAAGTTTAGGCGATACCAAAGTTCTCTCCGTGCCACAATATCGTCGTTATTTTTATAACCAGGCGACTAGCGTCCGTCCGCTCAGAACTGTTGCGCGCGACTGAGCAGTAGTGAGCAGGACAGGACCGACAAGCGGTAGGTTCATGCCGCTTTTGGGTGTCCACAAGTAACTTAAAACTTGCACGTTACTCATCGGGGACGGGAAGGAGATTTTTTATTTGACAGAACTAAAACCTTGCTTCTTTTAAGGTTAATACAGTAGGTTTTAAAAATTAGTCAACCCGAATTATATATTGTTTATTTTTTGCTTGACCTGATAAAAGACAGAAATCGTAATAACTTGCAAAACTTGAGAATAAAAAAATATTAAAGCCTCTGAATGCTCGTTAGAAACGGGATGGGGATGAGATATTGGCATGTTTTTTATCATTTACTTACTTGCTTTAATGAATACTTACGCGTTAGATGGTACCGAAATAACTTTTAGGCTGTTATAACCCTATTAAAAAAGATCTTTAATAAATCTTAAAATCATACCACTTTCTACCCTGGAAACGTGATTTGACCGAAACGCAAGAACGACCCAAATGCCGAATGGAGATATACCTAAACGCCGTTTTGTCCCGATCAGCTGGATTGACGCTTACTTGCCAGAATCCACAACGCATGTCAAGCGTGCTCATGAAACAATTACGCTTGGTGGACAGGACGAGCTCGTCTATGAGTGGCATCGGATATATGTCTGGTTTAGTAATCCCATTAAGTTTACGATAGTCGACACAGAAACGGACTTTAACAGACTCTTTTTTTGGAACCAGCAAAGCAGGAGAACACCACGCCGACTCACATTCTTCGATGATGTCTTCCGCCAGCATCTTGTCGATCTCCGCACGCATGATCTCCTTCTTAGGAGGAGCCACCATATAAGGTGGCACAGCGGTAGGAGCATGATCATCTGTATCGATCTTACGCTCGGCGAAAGGAGTAGGCTCTCCCCCTGGTTCAAAGATGTCCTGATTTTCGATGAGAAGACGGGAAACTACCTCACACTGATGGTTATCAAGCGACGTCGCCTCATCCTCCCTAAGAGCATTTAGAGCAGCACATGAAGTCGGAGATGACACTTGTTCGAAATTTAATTCGAACTTCTGACTAAGTAGCCTGACAGGTGGCGCTGTCCGTGCTAGCATCGGTTCCGTGTTATTAAATCTTTATAAATAGAATCTCTTAAAGTTAAGCTTAGAGTTAGTATTTTTCGGAATATAAATATCCAAGTGACAAGTGGGAGTGTTATCATGACAATATTTTGTCTAAACCAGGAGTTATTACTGACAAAACATTCAGTGGGATACTTTGCTTAAGTCCTTTATTTGTAAAAACAAAATGTGAATAAGTACAAGTATGAGTGAACGCTAATAAACAGTGAACAGCATCTTGTGTAATCAAACAATTTAACAAAACTTACATTAATACGAGGAAACTATTATCTTTGTTCAGTGTAATAAAAGTGCGATGTTATAAAATAAAAAATAAAAAAAGAGAAAAAGCGGGTAAACTTTAACTAATTATAACGCACGTTAAGCTCAAAATAGAGAAGATTACAAATTTCGAAATTTCACTAACGTTTACAGTGGTCTAACGGACTAAGCAAGAGGGCGGCGGTAGTGCGTCCCGGCCGTCACGAGATCGCGCCTCGCTGAGCGCCACAGTTTTTAGCTTTTTGTATCTTTGAACGCACTCTGAGAACTCGCGAGAGTTTAAATGATTATGACCTCTCGGACTAAAAAAAACAAATGTTGCAAATGCATTGTTGCGACTTAGAACATAATATATTACCTGGAGCCGCCTTATAGGGTACGATCGAGTACAATCATGTCTGCCGAGATTTGCGGGGGGTGAAGAAATAACACATGCAAAAGATTACTTACAAATGCAAAAACAATCTGTGTCATTACACACGAATACTTTGACAAAAATCTAACACATATACATTTTAATGCACACAAACATATCACACATGTAAAGACTTTGTATAAACGCAGTTTAAGAATACGTACCTAGATGCGAATGTAAGCGGCATAACCTACAGTGCGAGGATTAGGTCGATAGCTAATATCGATATTTTTACTGACAATTGCACAAGCATACAATTTTAGTACCTATAAACTATTACGAGCATCGTAATAGGATATTATTGGTTAGTGAAATAGTTAATAAAAATAACACAAAAGTTGGATCTTTGTTAACAATTTTATACATATATAAAGTAGCGAGTATTATAATTATTTACAGTAGAACCCGATGTATAGCATGTTCATATAGGTACCTCAAATTGTGAATTCCTTGTTCTTCTTGCACTAAGAAGACATTTCGTATAAGGGGAGGACCTAATATTATAAATCATCTTCTACCAGTCAACAATAGGACAAATCAGATAAATTATCACTATCGTTATAGCGAAGGAAAAATAGTGTAGGTACATATCCTCTAATAAATTTAAAATTATATATTTTTCACAAAGTTTGCCCTCTTGACCACTCATGGAGATTATAGTCCAATGTTTCTTATTATTGTTTTATGAAAAGAAACCTTATTGACTGTATTTGTATTAGTTCATATTTGACAAAGTTATGAGTTTTAAAATACTATGGTCATTGGTCTTTGTTTGTATAAGTAAATATTTGAGAGTGAAACGTGAAATACTTACTAAAATACTAAATATACCTACTTTTTCACATAAACATAAAGTAGGTACAGCAAAATCTATTAACTTTCGCCTCTTGCTTGGTAGCGTTCGATACTGACTTGCATCAAAATGTTTCGAACATATGGAACTAGTAGGTACGCGTAGGCACCCAATTTGCTTGTCTGCTGCATGAGGTGGTCCATATTTTTTTCAATTCCGGGTCTTTTGGAAAACTTAAAAATATACACTTAGTATAAATTGTATTCAGTTGGTAATTTCCAGGTCCTTAGTAAATCTTCCTTATTGTCGATAATTATTTATTTAATCGAGACTATCCTCATCACTATAACCGAGTCTCGGGGGGAGTACACCAACGTCATCAATTTGATGAAAACAATTACCGTAAAATGGGGTGAATAGAAAACGTTGGGTGAATAGAGATTTTTTCAAGAAAGTTTTGCGGTTGAAATAAAATATTGCAACACTAGTAAATACTTCACTTTAACGATTTTATTTTCAAGAGCAACATTTTCTCATTACTCTAGTAACACCCGACAGCCGTGAAGTTAGTCACAAACAAAGTTTTTGCCAGTTGAAGACGACCATTGTAACCGCGAACGAACTAAGTGCTGTGAACTTTTCAACTGCCGGTAAAATACGGATGGTTTTGCCTGTTTCGTAAGTAATTTCAAATATTTAATCTTTCCTTTACATTTTGCATATAAAAACACGGTGCTAAGTTTATTATTAATGTACAAATTTCACTAAAATAGATCTTTAGTACTTTTACCTTGACTTTGAGGTGAATCGAGACGATATGAAGGGTGATTAGAGACGCAATATGGGGTCATTAGTTTTAGGTATGGTACTATTAGAAACGCCATGCTGGTAAAACGGGACGATTGTGGGGTCAATCAAAATTTACATTATAGGGTTGTCAAAAGTGGCAAAGTAATATTTTTTACGTAACACCTGGCCATAATGTGGGTTTTATCGCACGCTGCGCGCACGGTAAAACTCGCATTGTGGCCAGGTGAAGACGTAAAATTGTGTACTCATCACGGGCAGTAAAAAAGAAAGCCCTCTATCGCATATTTACAACCCTCGCCTACGGCTCGGGTCTCAAATACCTGCGATTTCGGGCTTTCTTTCTTTTACAGCCCTTGTTAAGTAATGTACTATTACGTAACACCTGGCCATAATGTGAGTTTTATCGCACGCTGCGCGCACGGTAAAACTCGCATTGTGGCCAGGTGAAGACGTAAAATTGTGTACTCATCACGGGCAGTAAAAAAGAAAGCCCTCTATCGCATATTTACAACCCTCGCCTACGGCTCGGGTCTCAAATACCTGCGATTTCGGGCTTTCTTTCTTTTACAGCCCTTGTTAAGTAATGTACTATTATTAATAGGTAAGTAGGTATTTTGTTTTTTTTTATACTTATCTGCTTTTTTTTAATAGGTAAACAACAAGTTACGTGTATACGTCCCTAAAGGAAAAAAACGATACCGAAAATATGATCCTGCTGTACTAGAACAAGCAGTGAGTGAATATTTAAGGAACGAGGATTCATGTTCACTGAGTCAGCTTGCCGAAAAATATAATATACATAAATCAGTACTTCATAGACACACTAATCGATTTATGAAAAAGCAAGGTGGGCAACCAGTTTTAACCCCGGAAACCGAAAATAGTTTCATACTGATTACATTTAGACCAGTAAAAATGGCCCCAACACCTGTTTTGAACTGCAATTACAAGTAAAATAAAAATTATTCAAACCTTCAAGTTGACTTATAATTTATGTCTATGTAGGTAGGTAGGTACCTACTTACCTAATTCGTATCCAATGTCTGGTTTATCATCTAAAACATTGGTAGGTTCCTATCTCCTACCTATCAAGGTACCTACTATTAGAATGTACAATAATATTTTTGACAACCCTTGCCACATTTTCTATTCACCCCATATGTCATCTCTATTCTCCCCTACACACTGTATGAATAGAGACGGCATGTTTTTTGCGTTTTTTATCGAAATACACTCGGCGTCAAAAATATCGCACCTTCGGGAAAAATATGTTCAACCGACATTATACCCTATTTAATCAAGGGTAAAGGTATGACTGTTAGGTATTATTTGAAAGGTAATAAAATATACTTTTTAAAAAAGCTAAAAAAAATATAATTATTGTAACCAGGTTTAAAAAAAAAGAAGTTTAATGCGAGGACAAGAAAAATGTTTATTAAATTGTAAATTAACATCAATGAAATGGTTAACAAACAAACAAAAAAGACACTTAAAAGTAACCTAAAACCTAGTGTTACCCCTCCTTGCCCTAATTACTGCTTCCATGCGGTCTTTCATTGACCGAACCAACTTCACTACGTCCGACTGAGGAATGAGGTTCCATTCTTCAATCACGGCGTCCTGGAGGTCTTGGAGAGTGGTAGGGATGGCATCACGTGACCGAACACGTCGCTTCAGCTCATCCCAAAGGTGTTCGATTGGGCTCAAGTCGGGACTTCTCGCTGGCCACTGCATAACAGGGATCCCAACCTCTCCCAGGTAATCACGAACGAGCAATGCAGTGTGGTTGCGGGCGTTGTCGTGTATTAAAGTGAATCCAGTGCCGACAAAACCCGCATATGGGACCACATGCTCTTCCAGGATCTCCGTGACGTCCCGGTGAGCAGTCAGAGACCCCTGCCAGCGAGTACCCCCCGTCCGGGAGACGCACAGAAGGTCGGTCTTGCCATCTGTGGACATACCGCCCCAGAACATGCACGAACCACCTCCGTAGGCCACCGTTTCTTCAATGCAGGCTTGAGCAAATCGTTCTCCCGACCTTCTGTAGACTTCTACGCCTGTCGTTGCAGTAGAGGCAGACCCTCGTCTCATCGGAGAAGAGAACCTGCCTCCACTGGTCGAATGTCCAATCGACGTGAGCACGAGCAAACTGCAGGCAGTCTCTGCGATGCTATGCGGTCAGTTGGGGACCTGTAGCAGCCCTGCGGGCCACAATCTTCTTCTCCCGCAACCTTCTCCTAATGGTGGAGGTGCTAACAGAGGTCGTCCGAGCTTCTCGGAGACGCTGTTGCACCTCAACAGCATTGGAGAAGCGATTGCGTAGAGACGACGACACAATAAAGCGGTCGTCTCTTTCAGATGTGCAGCGTCAGCGGCCAGCTCCATGCCTCCTAATGAAGTTTCCAGTCTCCTGGAACCGCAGGTATACTCGGCGGACAGCAAACCGGCTTAAATTCAGTTGCCGAGCGACATCACATTGCTTGGAGCAGTGCGACCACCTGGGTTGATTCAGCAGCAGTGGTTTCCATTTTTGAGGGTTGTTTTTTTGCTTCAGCTCCTTAGATGTGTTCTCTTTAACGTCTGGATAGCGAATGATTGACATTTGACCTTTACCAGACTTTTTATACACCTGGAACACGGCACAACTCGCGACCATTCAAACGCGTAATTTGGCACTTTTTTTTCGAAACTCCCAGTTTGCGAAAACACTTTTTTTTCTTTAAATTTAATATTGTTAATTTAAAACACATTAAACGTGCTTTCGATTGATACTAATATTTACGAGGTGGGATAATTTTACTAAGGGCTAGATTTGCTTGAATCTGATTTTCAACGAGGTGCGATATTTTTGACGCCGAGTGTAGTAATACACCGTGGGCCCGAATAACCCGAGGGATTTTAACCATCGATTTTAGAGCCCAATTGGAGTATATAAAGTAGTATAACATGTAGTCCAATAACGCACGATTCCCGAGATTTTTATTATTTAAAAATCAATTCCATAGTTAATTTAATTTGAACTCTGTCACCTTAACCTAAAGCATTATTTACTAAGAAATCGATTAATTAATTTATGTTGTATGTTGATGATAGTGCTACTTACAACATGAATCTTTCTTAGTAAATAATGCTTTAAGCTAAGGTGACAAGAGTTCAAATTAAATTAACTATGGAATTGATTTTTAAATAATAAAAATCTCGGGAATCGTGCGTTATTGGACTACATGTTATACTACTTTATATACTCCAATTGGGCTCTAAAATCGATGGTTAAAATCCCTCGGGTTATTCGGGCCCACGGTGTATAGCTCATTTATACCAAAGACAAAATTATAGAACGCATTAAGACTCACAAAATGACACCGACTTTATGCACATTACCCTAAGGATCATAGCCGAAAATTAGCTTTGAAGTTGAAAATCGTTTCTATTCACCCCATTTTACGGTATTTAGCTTATTAGTATTATCGACTTTATGTCAAAAACTGTTAAGTCATTTCTTACAAAGCATTAAAACCGAGTCTCGTGAGGAGTACGTACTAATCCAAGTAACAATTGGAATCGATTGCATATACCTAATCGTTAAATTTGACGGGCGATGAAAATATTTTTATAAAAAATATTATTTTATTACAAAATTACTTACAAATGAAATGTTGTACCATCTTTTTCGAAGCTTGATGTCGTTGATAATTTTTTACACGAACTGACAGCACATGCAGGCATTTTTCCAGTGAGTGTTCTCTGGCTTGCGGCGATTTTGTGAATGACCATAAATCGATTTTGAAATAGGTTTTGTATAACTTTTTGCACATTGTGCAGGTTTTTCGACAGAGGGGTAATGTACTGAATGGCGGCTCCAGGTAATATATGCTCTAAGTGTTGCGATTACAAACAGAGAGTTTCTCAAGTGTTGTACATGCGACCAAACATACGACTTGCATTGTGCCAATGTCTCATATCCACAGACCATATAGAAGCCGCAAACGCGTTCAATTGTATGGAATCCGAGCGTGTCAATTTTTATATGCCTACTATGACGTCACGTAAGCAATTTAGTGATGTCCAATACTACCGCCGCGTTAAACCGATTCAATGGCGCCGCCGACCGATTAGTACTCAGTAGGCCTTTGCGGTGAGAGTATGTACGAAGCCCGTCCGCTTTAGTTTACTTTCTGCATTTTACTTCAAAATTCAAGTAAGTAACCTATGAAGTTACGTTAATAAGTCTGATTTAAGCATACAAAATGTTCGGTAATAATAAATTAATATTTTTATGATTGAATTTCTATCGATTCTTTTATCGATCATACTTTGAGTTTATAGACAGACAATGAGAAAGCGATTTAAAGATTACAAGTTAGAGATAATTTTTTTTACTCGATTGCTCAATAGAAGGAGAGTAATTATAACAACAACCTTTTAACGATGCAAAACTATAGTTCATTTCAAAAGGGAATAGACATAAGGAAAATAGATATTTTATAGTGCATTTTTTTGGATAGCATTCGATACGTGAAATATGGTTATTAAATAAATGCAATTTAATGATTGCATAATAATATTCTTCTTCGCTTAATGTCCTGATACCTACACGTATAGTCAACAATCAAATGAATATTCTACTACCTACTTTATGAAAGAAGATCCCTGCTTCTGTGACGCGTAAGAATATATTGCTATATGGAATTACCTATAAGCTGTGTCATAGTGGTTATTGTGGTGTAGCGGCATCTTATTATGAGACTACTTGGAATACGACTGCTTTATGCTGTCAATGTTTTAGTTGTCAAATAAATGGATCCCAATACTTAAGGTGCCATAGAAGACGTCGTTATTAAAGTGGATCGAACAAATCTTGCTATGTTTGCTAGGGAACCAACTTTTTTTATTCCCTGTCGCATTAATCCATTTTTCTTTTAGTATTGGATCATTAGGGAATCAGAAATATTTTTAATGTAAAAGAATAACATTTTTGTATAGTAACTAGCCTTAATTATCATTGTCTGTCACAAAAATCGATTGTAAATCGAATTGCACAGTGACATTGCATGAAACATCGCAGTGTACAGCACTACTCACTTTAAATCGACAGACGATAAGAAAATCCCTACCACCATACAACGAGAACATTTACGAATTAATCGTTTGCTTCACTGTCCATTGCGGTCTACAAATAATATGCCTTAAGTATAGTATAAAGTAGAAGCCGCAATGGATGACGTGCTTCGAAAATATACTATGTGTGTCACTATTTTGGTAGAAACGACACGACATCACTCCAAGTTGAAAATAATTAAATTTAAATTAAATAAGTCGAAATTTATTAGAAAAAATACTTACTTATGATAGGAAACGTCACCGTTTACTCGACTTGCCACTCTTGTTGAATTTAAACAATTAATTAAGGCGCAGTGAGGCATTTTCTAGTGCAGCAAAAAACGTCTGACAGTTAGGACAATAGGAGCGCGACTGAGCGGCAAATGGTGCAACGCACTACTTAGATACACGCGAAGTACAAGCATTGGCGGCATCTAGGTTTATCTAGGTCTGTGCTCATATCCAAGATTCAATCTTATGAGCAACAACACGAAACAAACTTGGAAATGTAAAAAATGCCACTCGGATAATCGGCAAACCAACGCAACACCGGAGGACACATCTACCAACATGTCTTATGTTTCGAATCTACAACAAAGGGAATGCAGCCTAGAAACGAACGACGTCACCCCGCGTACTTCAAATATTACAATGCGGCCCAAACAAAAAAGCCTTAGCCTGTCTCCAAATGCTACGATGAATAATAGTTCATTGGCGGATGTCGCTCATCTCTACCGAAAAAGACATAAGCGTCCAAAGCCTTCCCGCTCTTACGGAAAGCATTCAAATTCACGAGCTAAGGGACGAGATCGCCCTGCTTACTTCAAAATTAAACAGCGCAAACGCTGAAATAGACAACCTAAACACGGAATTGCATGCTCTTAAGAAACTTTTTACTGAGCAAGATAAGCAAATAAGCACGTATAAAAAACTATTAAAAGAAGACCCTCCCAAAGTATCACGAAAAGCTACCCCTAAACAGTGTCTTAAACAAAAACCGAAAATGAACCTATTGCTCCAAACCCTGGAAACATCAATACCAACACCGAAATCGCCTTGTGGAAAACTTGGTTAGTAAATCCAAGGAATGTATGAGCCCCGAAGAAGAGGAACTACATTCAAAACCAATTTTGGAACAAGCCTGCAGCAACAAGGATCAGTTACAGTCAAACTCCAAAACCAGCGGCGGCGTCAGGAAAGACAATTTACATCATTGGTGACGATCAAGCTAAAGGATTAACTAAAAACCTTATGAAAAGTAGGTCTCGCAGATGCAATGACACATTTAATATAACTTCATTTATTAATGTATGTATTCATATTCTAAGAAATAATGTATTTTTACAAAATTTGGATAGTAAGGACAAGGTTATTTTGGCGATTGGTTCCGTTGATAGGAACGAGCACACCATCATTTCAGAAATCGACTCGATCCTTCGTCAGATTAAAACAACTCATGTATATTTACTCCAAGTTAGGTTTAACGCTAATTTAAACTTAACCCAACTAAATGCGAAATTAGAAAATATTGCGCAGTGCCAAAAGAATTGTACATTTATAAAAATTAATCATAACCTTAATAAACATTTGATAATGAATAATATTTGTTATAAAGTCAACAACCATATAGATACTCAAGAATATAAAGATAGTTATTATAACTTTCATAAAAATGAACATGAAATGAATTTAAAATCCATACAAAAAAAGCCGGGGACAATCCCATATTTTTTCAGTTTGCAAAAAAGAGGAACCACACCTCAGGACACATCTGGAACCAAATCTAAAAAGGGAACTATGGAGTACTATTTTCCCAAAATCACTAGAAATAGCCTGCCTAATAAGGCTCAGTTTTTTCGAGTCAAAAAAGTTGTTTAGAATATTACATCAAAATATAGCAAGTTTTTTGGCTAAAAAAGATCAACTTGAAATAACCTTATCTGAATTGTTTGAGCAAGGAATAGATCTGGATGTTATTGGTCTTACAGAAACATTTATAAAGTCAGGCGATGAAAAAAATGTTCTGCTGCATAATTATGAACTAGGAGCTTACTACTCCAGAAAAAACAAAAGAGGCGGGGTATGTATACTGGTCAAAAAGGGCATGATATATAAAAAACTCAAAAATATAGAGGAAACTACAGCTACATATCACTTTGAATGTTGTGCCCTAGAAATTCTCTCTAGTAACTTGATAATTGTATGTATCTATAGGACTCCATCGTCATGTCTAAATATATTTTTCAATAAATTTCAATCCCTCCTTTATTTAATCACAAAAAAAAACTAGTCATAGTAGGTGATCTTAATATTAATACCCTTAAACTTAATAAATGTACCACAGAATTCTCAAGTATTCTTAACAATTTTAACCTACGTAGTTTCATTAATGAACCAACGCGGCAACACACTTGTTTGGATCACGTTATTAGTAACGTCAGAAGTGGTGCGGGAGAAGTTATCCCACTTGGGCTCTCTGATCACGATACTGCCCAAATGTTATCTTTTAAGGTTCAAAACAAACATACAGTTCCAAAAGTGGTAACTGTGCTGAGAAGAGATTATTCAGAGGAAAATATAACTAAATTTAAAAATTGTATACTTTCTCTATCCTTTCAAGAGGTTTATAATGACTCTAACCTGAATAATAGCTTCAACAAGTTTCATAACATTATTACACTGATTTATGAACTATGTTTTCCTAAAATTAAAGTTAAAATAAAAAACACCATGAAATTAAGATGGTTAACTGCTGGCTTAAAAATTAGTACAAAAACAAAACGAAAGCTTAGATTTAGTTTTTATAAGAATAAGTTAGTGGAAAGTAAAAATAGGTATCTCACGTATTCCAAACTTTTAAGAAGATGTATTTCAAGGGCCCAAAAAAATGTTAACTGTAAATATATCCTAGAGAGTAATAATATCATCTAAATCTCAATGGCAAAATTATTAAAGATCCATCTCATATTGCAGAAACATTTAACAATTATTTTATTGAAACTACAAATAAGGCCAATTACAAAATAGTCAAAACACTTGACGAGCACAAACTTGTTAATACCGTCTTTATTAAACCCTTTGAAGAAAAAGAGGTACAGCAAATTTTCAATACGCTTAGGAATACTCACGCTGTAGGTTATGATGACTTTGCAACTAAGGTTATAAAAATATGTTCTTTTGAGTTGGTCATCCCTTTAACTTACCTACTTGATAAATCTATCTTTGGAAACAGGTGTGTTCCCTGATAAATTAAAAAATCGGTTGTAAAGCCACTTTTTAAAAACGGAGAAAGACAGGAATTAGAAAATTACCGACCTATAACTATTATACCTATATTGTCTAAAGTATTTGAAAAGGCCATGTGTATAAGATTGAAAGATTTTATTAGCAAATACAACATAATTGCACCGGAACAGTATGGGTTTCAAAAGGGTAAATCTTGCACCCTTGATGCATTCAATTTAATACGTGAAATTTCGACCAACTGGGATAGCAAAAATTTTACTACCGCTCTTTTTTTTGACATGTCTAAAGCGTTTGACTTTGTTGCCCATGACTTGCTCTTGTCGAAATTAGAGTACTATGGTATAAGAGGACCGGCGTTGCAATGGTTAAGGTCTTATCTCCAGAATAGACAACAGTATAGACGAAACCGAACTACATACATATACAGGGTGAAATCTAATACGTGATACCAATGATCACCTCTGTGTTCTACCCACGAGTATGAACAACTTTCACTATGGGACCAACCCTGAAATATTGAAAAAAAAATCAGCTGTTTCATAGAAAAGTTCAATACGCACTCGACCAAAATATATGAAGCAGCTGTTTTTTTTTTCGATATTTCAGGGTTGGTCCCATAGTGAAAGTTGTTCATACTCGTGGGTAGAACACAGAGGTGATCATTGGTATCACGTATTAGATTTCACCCTGTAGATCTAAGTTTAAATATAATAATTATGGGGTTCCCCAAGGAAGTGTCTTGGGCCCGTTACTTTTTTTACTGTATATTAATGACTTGACAAAAATAACAAACCATAAATGTGTATTATTTGCTGACGACATATCGATTATTGTGACGAATAAAAAAACTGAATCTGTAATTAACCATATTGCAAATGTTAATAGCACGATGGCAATAGTGATTGAATGGTTACAGAATAACAATCTGCAGGTAAATCTAGGCAAAACGAATTATATGAATTTTAATAATTACTCTAGTCAAATATTGAATATTAATTATAATGAACATAATTTTACGAATAATGTTTTGATTAAATTTTTGGGCATAATTGTTGACAAAGAATTAAACTGGAATGGACACATAGAATATGTATGTAATAGGATTAATCGATTTGTATTTGTTATTAATAGATTGCGTAGAACGACCAATCATAAAACTGTAATGGCAGTTTATCACGGCTATGTAGAGTCTGTACGAGTACTAAGATACGGGCTTATTTTATGGGGAAATGCAATTGATGTAAAAAGAGCATTTGTTACTCAAAAAAAGTGTATTCGATCCATCTGCGGTGTAACTCCACAAACTTCGTGCAAACCTCTTTTCCTTAAATTAAACTTACTTCCGCTACCGTGCTTGTACATTTTTGAGATCGCCAAATTTGTTCGGCAAAATATAAAATTGTTTAAAATGACTCGCGTCGTGTTCCCCAGAAGTACAAGGAATTTGGACAGACTTGTTGTAGGAAAGCAGCAAAGGACTGCAATGTTTAGGAAAAACAGTTCCTCAATGTGTGTTCTTATTTATAACAAAATACCTCAGCATATTAAAGAATTGCCTGGTAATAAGTTTAACGTAACAGTATTTAAATGGTTACTAAATAATAGATTTTATTCAATTAGCGAAATATTTTTTTAAAAAACAAAAAACCCCTGATTATAAGTTACTAGGGTGGTGCGGTGTGTGCATGTGTTCCTACCTACTTAGTCCCTAAGCATTGCTAGCTGTTAGCACTATAAATTTGCATGCTGTGCATCGACAGCTGAAGAAGGCGGCTCAATTGTAACAATATTTTGTAACTACCTCCTGTAATAACCCTTTTTCTACGCAAATAAATATTGATTTGATTTGATTTGATTTAATATTTTCACCGAAGTACCAGCTCTTGCTACTAAAATCAAAGGCAATGTTAAATTTATTTAAAAAATCCATTCCTAATAGGAATACGTTATCATTATCACTAGAATCCGGAAAAAATATGAAGTCAATTTTACTACTTTTGTGGCAGTGTCACCTCCGATTCAGTAGTAAGTAAGGTCATCAACCTACTTACTCCATCGGCTAACGTAGGTACTAACTACTACTAACTACGGCTAACTACTTTGGTTGTAGAATACATAGGATGACATTTATTTTCCAGGATCGTATAATTTGAACGTGTGACCGGCGATACAACACTTACAGCCCCGGTGTCAAGAAGTCCTGTTCCATTCGCGCCCAAAATACTAATATTTAAAACAGGGCGGCGAGTGTGTGAAGTAAGCTCCCTCTGGAGGCCAGAATTGCAAGAAATAGTGTCACTTATTACAAATGCAATTAAACATTATGACAACGTACGCACTTTGTAAAAATTAAGTTATCGTTAATTGAATCACAAGTGATCGGCGCAGATGGTACGATCGGCGTGGACAGCGCAGGCGGCGCAATCAGGTAAGCCAGGTTTAGACGAAGCCAGCGCTGGCTTGTTATTGGCCTCGTATAAACAGTTTTTTAAGACAAACCAGCACTGGCGGGAATAGAGCGCCGGCGTATTTTTCAAGCCAGTGACACCCAACCGCGTGCCCCCCAACCCCCGCGCCAGTGTCAGGACGCGTGTAGATGCATCGCGCCAGTCGCTGGCGCATATCCGTAGACTGTATACTCGTTTTTTTTTCTAAGTAGGCCGAGCAATAGCGAGTCCTGCTAAAATACGAGTCAGGAAATCTTCGTTTCCGCCGAGGCAAATATAAATAATAATGCTTTTCTCAAACAATGCGAGAAAATTATACAAATACATAATTATACGTATTTTTAAAAACCTATGACAAATTCGGGTAGAATATTTGTTTGAAATTACGAGTATTAGTTAAGATAGTTTCACGCACAAGGCGCCGCCGCCGGCCCACACTGCACCCACAAGTTGGGAGTACGGGATTTTTTTCACGTTCCTTTCGATTTTATATGCAATAGAGAGCACTTTTAAGAAAAATTTGGACATGGACGGCAAGTGTTTTCATACGGTTTTTTTACTCCTAGGAGTAAAATGAGGCACTTTCCATCCTTGTGTTTCAATCGGAAAAGCGTTCTTTCCGAACATGTTTGAGAAAAAATCTTTTTGTACTCGTCGATTAAAATGTGTGTATTACGATTTCATAGAGAATACTGTAACGTCACTCTTTTCATCGTTGAATAGTCTAGATGTTACTTCCGAAACAACCGAAATAACTATTTCGATACGCTCTAGACAACCGAAATAACTATTTCGATACGCTCTAGACAACCGAAAAAAATTTGAAAATAGAACTTCGGACTTCCATATATGTGTCCTTGTTTAAGGAGCCTCGATCCGATACAAAATTGCCAATCTGTGTCGTTTCGGAACGTAGCAGCGTCGCATCATCTGTCAAAAATCTACTTTTAGTTTTCTTATATACTCGTATTAATGACTTACATTATTAATTTTAATAATAAAGTTTATGCCAAAAGCAGCAAAGATGTTCCTGCTACAGCACGACATGTCTCGCGTGCACACCATCCGGCGAGTGTGATCGTATGGTCGGGGGTTTCGTACGAAGGTACGTTTTTGCCAACAAAGTTTCAAGGGTAAAGCAAAAAATTACATACATACACATACATAAACTCACGCCGTTATTCCCAGAGTGGGGTAGGCAGAGCTACAGAATTTCCAACAACTATAAAAGCTTTTTGATAATTCTGTAACCACATTTTGCACACTTAGGCGAAGATGTTTACCAGTGTATTAGTGACAGGTTGCAAGCCCATCGCCTAACAGTACTACACGCCTTTATTACCTTAGTCGGCTTTTACGACATCCACGGGAAGACTTGGAGTGGCACTATTCTAATCCGGCAACCACACGGGGAAATTATCAAAGTGACATTTTAGATACTGTAGTGAAACCTCTGTCTAATAATTTATTTCACAACAAAGAATGGATTTTCCAGTAATACTCAGCACCCGCCCATAACGCTATACCGCGCGGCTCAAGCTTGGTTAAGGGAAAATTCGCCGGGCTTCATCGCCGTGGAAGAATGGCCATCCTCCAGCCCTGATCTCAATCCACTGGACTATTATTTGTGGAAAGCAACCCCTCATCAAATCAGCGAATGATACTTATCCCACTGGAGAAATTCGTGCCGCGATCGATGACTGGCCAGAACGTCTACAAGCTTGTATTAAAAATAGGGGTGAGCATTTTGAATAGTAATTGCTAGTGGTTGTTGGTTAATGTCTAATTATTATTATCTGTAAATTTAAAAAATACAGCTTTATTCTTTAAATTATTATGCAACATTTATTTCGTCTCAAAACTCATAAACACACGAGGTAAATGTATTTTTTCTTTTGTCAGATTTGAACTATAGTTGTTTTAAGCAGCTCGCAATGGTATGATCCAAAACTGAAACGATTTGTTTGATTATTTTCACAAAAGCATTATTTCATGGTAGGTAGCGAATTTTCACATCGCGATCTTTCATGATCTCAAACTTTATTATTCGTATTTCGTGATGAAGCGATTTTTCAGATATCGTTTTATAATATTCGCGTTAATTTTTTTCGCATATTTTACCAGTAGCCTTTTTTTTACTCGCACTTTTTCCTTAGTAATTACATCGTAATACATAGGTTGATTGATTAGGTTCGTTTTTATATCAGGTCCGGAGGTCCAAAATAACCCAGAAATAGGAGCTCCGCTGTGCGGACCTCCGCGACTCTGTCAAACTAGGTTGGGAAAAAATGCGACTAATAAAATAACCTACCTACTGGTAAAATATGCCAAAAAAATTTACGCGAACATTATGAAACACTATGAACAATCGCTGCATGAAGAATGACGAATACTTAATTAAATTTGCAATCATGAAAGAACGCTATGTGAAAATTCGCTACTACTTCTGAAAGAACGCTATGTGAAAATTCGCTACTATGAAAAAACGCGATGTGAAAAATTCGCAACCATGAAAAATGCTTTTGTGAAAATGATCTAACAAATCTTATGAAGAATATGGAGAGATTTCGAATTTCTCAAAATTCATGCAAAATCGTTAAGTCGATTTAGGGAAACATGAAGATTGGCGATTGTATAAGGAGATCTTTAGTTTATTGGCAATATTATTTATATCGGTATTTAATGGAGTAAGTCTGATTAATACGTCATATACATTTCGACAAGCTGCGACAACTTTTACAAAAACTATAATGGATAAGAGCACCATCGTCGGCGCGTGTTTTTTACCATGCTCCACCAACCCAAAACAGAAATACTAAAAGCTTGTACATCAACCTATTGCAATCATTTGGCATAAATTATATTTTTTAGTACAAACTTACATCTATATTAGTTATAGTTTTGATTTATGCATAGATTTATAATAATGTTTTTACAAGTATCTTATTTTCAATTTTTAATAAATTTCAGTGACAGAACTTATAGCAGGACTAGGTAATATAACATTGATGAATAAATAAACTAAACTCATAAGGATCAAAATTCAAACATTTACAATTACACATCGCTTGCGCATATTTATTTAGGGCAATTACTATTTCGTAAAATTAACCAAAATAAATTATTGACTTCAACAAAAACGTTGTTTTAACAGAAGGAGACTGGCTCCCTGCACAGGCACAATTACTCGGGGCACAATTTCTTCACACTGTACAACCGGTCAAGTAAATAGACATCTTTGTGTGGCCACCGCTGTATAACCCTAATACGCAAGTACAAGTAAAGTCAATAAAACGCGGCTGAAGGACGCCTCGGTTAAAATTATCTTTTGTTCGTAATTACACTGTACGCTAAATAAACATTGGCAGGCTCCTGAAAAGGTAGCTTTTTACTGGTGTATAGTGAGTGATGACCATCAAATTATCAGAACTCATGATGAGGTACTCATGTACCTCAAAAATATCTGACCTCGACTCTATTATCACCAGGGATCGGAATTTCGGATAGATATTTACCTAAACTTTAGCGCCGGCGTTGTTGTTCAGTCGTATGGAAGTGGACTCAATTTTAATTTATTAATAAAATTCACGGGATTTCTAAATAAACAAATAATGCCGGCATAAATACACATTTAAGTATTTACACTATCTATTTGAAGTTATGTTTTTGCTAGAATATTATTTAATTTACCTGTAAATAATTGAACTAACGAAGTATGAGGAACATTTTAACGTAAAGTCTTATACTAATTGTAAAATAATGAATATAAACGTTTTGTCAAATCCCGGAATCACGGAAATTATATTAATAAAATAATGTTTTTAAGAAGCCATATTTGCTTAAGTAGTAGTGAACAAGCCGGTTTCCGGAAAGGCTTTAGTACCATAGACCACATTCACACGCTGCGCCAGATTATACAGAAGACCGAAGAGTATAATCGACCCTTATGTCTAGCGTTCGTGGACTATGAGAAGGCCTTCAATTCGGTCGAGACATGGGCGGTGCTCGAGTCACTACAGCGGTGCCACATCGACTATCGATATATCGAAGTGTTGAAGTGTTTGTACGAAAATGCCACTATGTCAGTCCGGCTCCAGAACCAGAGCTCGAAACCGATTCAGTTGCAGAAAGGTGTGAGACAGGGAGATGTCATATCTCCGAAACTGTTCACCGCTGCACTGGAAGATGTCTTCAAGCTTCTGGACTGGGAAGGACTTGGCATCAACATCAACGGCGAGTACATCACTCACCTTCGATTCGCGGACGACATCGTAGTCATGGCAGAATCGCTAGAAGACTTGAGTAAGATGCTCGGAGACCTCGATAGAGTTTCCCAACGGGTGGGCCTGAAAATGAACTTGGACAAGACGAAAGTCATGTCCAATGTTCGCGTTTTGCCAATACCGGTTCACGTGGGGAATTCTCAACTTGAAGTTGTTGATCAGTACGTATACCTGGGACAATCTGTCCAACTTGGTAAATCTAACTTCAAGAAAGAGGTCGATCGCCGAATCCAACTCGGATGGGCAGCGTTCAGAAAGCTAAAGCGGATCTTCTCGTCCAAAATACCGCAGAGCCTTAAGTCGAAAGTCTTCGACCAGTGTGTGTTGCCAGTGATGACTTATGGATCAGAGACTTGGCCGCTAAATGTGGGCCTCATAAATAAACTCAGGGTCACTCAGCGTGCAATGGAAAGAGCTATACTCGGAGTTTCTTTGCGCGATATGATCCGTAATACGGTAATACGCCAGAGAACCAAGGTCACCGACATAGCTCAGAGAGTTAGCATGCTGAAGTGGCAATGGGCAGGCCACATAGCTCGGAGAACTGATAACCGTTGGGAAAGAAAAGTTCTCGAGTGGCGGCCCCGCACCGGTGGACGGAGTGTTGGACGGCCTCCCACCCGGTGGTCTGACGACCTGGTTAGGATCGCGGGGAGCCGCTGGATGCGAGCGGCTCAAGACCGTGATTTGTGGCGCTCTTTGGGGGAGCCCTTTGTCCAGCAGTGGACGCCCCCGGGCTGATGATGATGATGATGATGATATTTGCTTAACTTTTTCCGGGATTTAGCCAACCTTAGGTAAATATCTATCCGAATTTCCGATCCCTGATTATCACAGGCAGGTGTATAGAACTTGTTCTGATGAAGGATGTTGGCTATGTATTTAAGTGTGTAATTCTCTATACAGGTGTCCCGGAACTTGACGTTAATATTACGGCATAAGAAAACTCCTTCTTTACCGGTGCCAGAATATAGTTTTAACTTTCCAATATGTTAATTTGATAAGGAGTCATTAAAGTTTTGTACGATTCGTCAACGTTGTTGAATGAAAAACGAGAAAAGCTTTAGTACCTTAGAAAACATAGATTCATTTCAGATGCGTTGATATTATTGTATTATTATTTATTGTGTAATTGAGTACATTGCCACGTTATTAAGAGTTAGAAATCAAGTTCCGGAATTATTATTTATCATTAAAATGTAATCTACTGTAACTCGTGAACTAATTAAAATTAAGGGTGAAGAAGGCACTTCCTTATGCCGTAATATTTGCGCCAAGTTCTGGAAACCCCTGTATAAACATGGTTAACGTTGCCTAGTACGCATAGCAAAAGCCTTGAGCTTAGTTTGGGACTAGGGCAATTTTTGTGAGATTGTTCTCAGATATTATTTATATTACAACTGAAACAATACTTACATATGAATATGATACATAAAATAAACTTAAGAGCGACCTGGTGCGCTGATGTTGTGTCTGAATTCTCATAACTAGTGCTCAAACCGCTCATACAAATGGTATTACGGATAGGTCTCCGTACACTAGGGTCCATTGATAGGATCCATTAAAGGGTCAAGTGGACTTTTTGTACATTCAAATCGATGGACTTTAATGTACACTTAAATCCGTTTCGAGTCGTTTACACTTTTTAATACGCTTGGATCCATCAATGAATTTAAATACCTATACTATGAAGTCTACAACGATCCATGAATGGATTCAATTATGAACTTTTTATATACCATGATCCATCAGTGGATTTAAATATACTATGAAGTCTACAAAGATCCAGGATCGATCGATGGATTTTAGTACACTACTTGATCCACGAGTATCCATCAATTGATGGATACAAGAATATTAAACGTTTAATAAAATCCATTGGTGGATACTCGTATACATAGTAGTGTACTAAGATCTATTGATGAATCGAAGTGTAATTAAGAGTGCAACAGACTCTATTGATAAATCGCAGCGTAATAAAAAGTGTAAACGACTCATACATTAAAGCCCACTCTACACCATTAATGGATTTGAATGTACAAATAGTCCACTTGACCTCTTTAATGGATCCCATCAATGGATCCTGGTGGACGGAGGCCATACAACCTCGGATACAGATTAAATGTAGTGCATAATCAGTAATTACACTAATGCGTAACATGTTTTAAATAGTTTTAAAAACCTAGACCTAAATAACCCAATATTACGTACAATAACATGAACTCAAACCGCTTAAAAATTGCTCTCCAAACACTAGAATACGGCGCAGGATAGCTCTGCTTGCACTTTGTGCAAAGAACTTATTTTACAAACAACATTAAGTTAATTAGGTACATTAAACAATCAGAACATGGTTCCTTTCATTAAAACATGAATTCTTATATTATCACAATTGGACCTATGAATAAAATGAGTACATTAGTGTGATGAGCGAACGACTTATTACAGCTCACTGTTTCCTCCTTTTTGTTTGTGCTTCTGTATCACGTAAGGAATGTGTTTGGTAAATCTTTTGCAGCCATTGTTCGCGAAAATCGGCTGCTCCTCGGTCGGCCCGTACGTTATCACCGACATAGCGTCCCTGCAAAGCACAATTTATCCAGCTTAAGTTTAAACCAATAATAAAATATATTTTTAAGTGACGAGTTTCTTTTCGACTTGTCATGGGCATGACATGAATTTCAAACGAGTTTAAAGGAGTTTATCATACCTATAAATAATATTTGTGGCATGACTGTCATGATAACTCTTACTTTAGAGATAGATATTCGATTAGCTACTCTTTCATCTATCTTGGTTGTTCACACTTGGTAGGCCAGTTATATCTTACAAATAAAAGCCCTGAAAAAGCAAAACGCGAGGGGAAGCTGAACTTTCGATATATTATTTGGAACCCCTAAGAGGGGAGTAAAACGCCATTTTGCAACCAAAAAAGTCGCGTGATACTGCAGTTTTCAGACTACTTTTAGTTTTTATTAAAAACTTGCTTCTGCCCGCGACTTCCTCCAATTCCTGGCGTAGAATTCCAATATCAACATTACCTCTTATCTTATCTTATCTTATGGGTTTGTTAACCAGCGGCCCTAGTATGGCTGCCTCTATATCGCGTGTCAAATGTGGATAAAGCATTCGTCAATTTTTGACACGTGTACTTATTTACGTGTCAGAAGGTGACGGATGCCTTATCCAAAATTTGTCACGCGATAAACGCAGCCATATTAGGCCCCCTGGAAACTTTTATATTTAATATTGTGAAACCTCTCATCTCTGGGTATGTTCAGAGACCATTATTTTCTTAAAGACACTTAAAAACTAGCTTATGATTATGAAGCACGAAATTTGGTGTGTTTTCGTATTTCTGCAAATTGATGTGAAATCGTAAGGTCAATTTAATACGACATGAAAATTGACCGGAGTATAAGCGGATCTTTAGTTGCTTAGAATACATTTGTATCAGAATTTAAAGATAAATGTCTGGTCAATATTTCACGCAAATTTCGACTCAATACGAGAATTCTTACAAAAGTTGTAGCCGTTATCAGTATTGAGGTCGTGCGTGTTTTGACCCATGCTTTCCTGCCCTGAATGGGAATGCTAGAACACCAATTACGCTTCTTTTTATTCTAAATAAAATAAGGTTTGGATTGATGTACTACAGGTTTATGAAACTCTATTATTTATTTTTTAAATTGTAATAAACCTTTGTGACAGAAGTCAAAGACCGACTAGGTAAAGTGTTCTCCAGAGTCCTGACGATACTGCTGACGCAGCGGTTGGACGAACACCAACCACCGGAACAAGCTGGTTCCAGGAAAGGTTTCGGAACCATTGATCATATATTTACACTCCGGCAAATTATACAAAAGGTGGAATAATATAAAAGGCATTTGTATCTAGCTTTTGTAGATTATGAGAAGGCGTTCCGTAGAACACTGGGCGGTAACTCAATACCCGCGGCGATACCGTATCTATAGATGAACGCTACATAAATATTCTCCTCAGTTTATACAAGGCAGCGACCATGATAGTACAACTACAGGAAAACTAGAACACCATACCAATAAAGAGGAAGTACGCCAAGGAGACGTAATCTCGCCAAAATTATTTACGAATGCCCTTGAGAACGTACCTATTCAAAATGACAAAATGGTATGGGAGGGGCATAAATGTTGACGGTGCATATCTTAACCACTTAATTTTGACCAACTTTTAAAACGCCAAAATGAAGGTGTGTATACGAGTTTTGAGCTTATTTTTCTCTCATTCCGGGGTTAACCCATATTTTTTAACCCAGGGGCAAAAAAGACGGGTGTTATAAGTTTGACGTGTAAGTCTGTGTGTGTGTCTGTCTGTGGCAGCGTAGCTCTTAAACGGATGAACCGATTTGGATGCGGTTTTTTGAAAGCAGGTTTTTGGCGGTGGTTCGTAGACATGTTTTATCAAAATTGGTTGAACCGTTTTTGAGATATAGAGGTTTTAGGGGGTTAAAAGCCCCCGATTTAACGGCGCCACTTACTTTAAGAGCTGATATCTTTTAAACGGCCGAACCAATTCTCATGAAATCTTGCTGAAAACCTGCTTTCAAATAAAAAAAAAACCGCATCCAAATCGGTTTATCCGTTTAAGAGCTACGGTGCCACAAACAGACACTCAGATACATAGACATAGAGATACACGTTATAAACTAACACCCCTCTTTTTATTTATTAGTTATTATATTAACCCCCAATTATTCATTTCATGTATTTAAAGACTGCTAGCTATAGACATATTGATAATTTGGAAAAGTTTCAAAGCGTGAAATAAAAAAACAAAACTAAATTTAAAAAACCCCCGACATAAACAATCTGTACAGAAAAACCTCTAAAAAGTAAAAAATAATAAGTCTTGGCCCTATAAATTTAATTATAAATAGGTATTAATATTTTGATTCAAGCATCGACACGTAGCTGGGGTATTTTATATTATTTCGTTAACTTAGCGGTCCCCCGACGTGTCGACGCTTGAATCAAAATATTAATACCTACTTATAATTAAACTCATAGGGCCAATACTTATTATTTTTATACTTTTTAGAGGTTTTCCTTTACAGACTGTTTTGAGTTGGGGGTTTTATAAATTTTAATTGCCTTATTTGACTAGGCTATATAGTTACAAAACTGACATTTTGTGGACGTAGACTACATATCTATACCGCGGATTAAGATCAATGATGGAATACATACGGTCGCGAACGTTAATTTGTGACCCATTTAAAAAAAATGCTTGATGTCGTCAATGTTATTAGTATTATAGATGCCAAGTCATAATGTAACTTATAGTAAACTCAACCTTGTTGTTGTAAAATGTCAGATTGACTTTGGACCTAAGGTGGGTAGTATATTATGACTGTACATACATAGACATACATACATTAAATCACGCCTGTTTCCCAGAGGGGTAGGCAGAGACCAATTCGTCGCCCCGCTACGATCCGGAAGCTCCGGCTACGAGGAGTAAAAAAAGAACGGGTCACGTGCGAGTCGGACTCGCGCCCCGAGGGTTGCCTATTTACGATAATATGGTTGGAAAACCAAAAGAAAATACTCATTTTGTTATGAACTTTATTTTCTATGCAATAAGGTCAATTTAGTCTAGACTAGATTATAATACAGATTTTAAGTTTTTTTTTTCATTTTTTCCAAAACTGTACAATTAACAACTTGATTTTGTTTTTCGCGTAAAAAATATAAACTTCAGATACAAGGGGGAACGGTAACTTTTTGTAAATATATGGCCATAAATCAAAAAGCCGGTAAGTTTTTTTTTTTAATTGTTTTGAAATTATTATTAGATAAAAGATGTTTTTCACTTCTCATGCTCGTAAAGTCCTTCTTTATGCTGGGTATAGGCTGCATAAAATCGCATTTTATGCAATAGTGCATAAATGGTTGTCGTCATCTAGACTAAGACAATTAAGCCCTACAGCCAGACAGACGAGGTGACTGCATTAAATAAACTTGTTATTTGAATAAATTTACTTTAATTTTATTTATTTTATTTATATTTGCATCGTAGTATCTAACAAAAAAGAAATTTAAAACTATTAAAAACAAGCATTACTTGGCAGTATTGCGTTCGACCTAAGTCAAAAATCGCAAACAGAAAATAAATAAAAAAATTAGACAGAAATACAGTGGCGGGAAAGAGGTTTTGGACTATTAATTAGTTATTTTCTTGGCAAAACTTGTTGCGTTATGGAATTTAATTAAAATGTCGTCTAGTGAAGAGAAAATAATGCTCACACCTAACACACTCATGGAAAAAAATGCAAAAGAACTTATTGAACAGACATTGCCGCCTAAATCCATACTGTAAATATGCCCGGAAAAACCATAACATACTCGTATAATATACAGAATTGTTCAAATTTCAATTTATATTTTAATTGAAGTTTTTTTACATTATCACTGTTTTATTTCCTCGTAATCGAAGTGAAAAGCAGAGTGTATAACTCGGTCTTAAAACCCATTATATCCTCGACTTAATTATCCAACCTCGCCTGCCGGCTCGGTTGGATACCATAAGTCTCGGAGAAAATGGTTTGTTTTATGCCCTTGTTGTACAATCTACTATATTCAGTAAGTAGGCCGCACAGGCACTTTTACACGTCAACAATCTACCAGCGCTTCGCAAGAGACCACTGCTGAGAAGAAACGCCGGAAGAAACTCAACAGTCAGTCGTTTTTTAAAACTTAACCTAGCATTATACAAAACAATGAGTATAACATACAATAAGAAGTAAATAAATTCACGCGTAGTTGAGCAGGAAAATATGTCAAAACTCAGGATTTTCACCAGAAGTTTATTTTATTTTATTTCGGTATTGTGTTTATAAAGTATGCCAATATAAATTCGTTTAAAAAGTTTATAATTCGAACTTTACGATATGAGAGTAGATACAAAAAGTTTCGATACATTCTTACACAATATACAATGTTTTCATATTTTTTATGACATGTTATTATTAAGTTATTTGGCCGTTTAGTTTAAGCCAAGCATTTTTATCTGATAGATAGTCCTCGATCCTATAGTAAGCTATAGACATCAGCGACTTTTTCAAATAAGTTTTAAGCACTGGAAATGGTAACTTTAAAACTTCGACAGGTAATTTATTATAGAAATGACTGCATTGGCCAACTTTACGAACGCGGATTTTTCGGATTTGTTTTTTTTTTTTTCTTGTATTTAAATTATGTACATCAGAAGTTTTGGTGAAAGATTCTAAAGTTTTAATTAAATAAATAATATTCTACGCTACTGTTAAGACATAGACTTTCATATGACACCCCGTTTTCTATAGTCAAATCAGTTTTATTTAATATCGTTTTTACTAAAAACAGATGCGGGCAAGCAAGTTATACAACTATGCCAAATTTCAAGTTGATAGCTTCTATAGTTTCAGAGGAAAACTGCTGTGACACACAGACAAACAGGCAGACGCCGGACCCTCACCATAATGGTTCCTGGCCGAGCGAGAATGGGGATGGAAAAGACCACCCCGATATTTTTATTTCACAACCGTGGTAAGGTGTATATCAGCACGTGAACTAGGATCGTTTACATCGGGTATCGTAACAGATTAGTACTCACGCCAGCATCTGATCTGAAGGGGCTGCGACTCCATGGGCGGCCAACTCGGCCAGCGCGCACTGCTCCACGTGCCTTTGCTCCAGCGGTAAGAACGGCACGTAGTGGTCGATAAGGTGGTTCGCGATGGTCGACGACCGCTTAAAACCACCTGTTTAAACAACTTCAATACTGAAATCTAAAAGCTACCACACGGAAGAATTCTATTTCATAGTGTATATAAGGAAATGTAAACGTGTTTCCGAAGTAACAATTTAACGTCGGACTCATTCCATATACAGTAGAACCCGCTTAAAACGATTCTGAGGGGACCTAGCAAAAAAAGTGTCTTAAACGGGAAATCGTATTAAACGTGAAAATAAAACTAGTAATATTTCATGTACACACATTTACATGTAATTTGTTTATTTTAAATGGAAGATACAAAAAAATATGTTTATGTAAAAGTGTATATTAATAACAATTGTTTTACTTAAAGTAATTATTTATTTTAGATTGACGTAACGATTTGGATGCATTTTTCATAACAAGATTTTCAATATAATTTAATTTATGGATCGCTTCTTCGCTTTTGCCCATAGACGATGCATAGCGTCTTAAATCTGCTCCAACTGACAACGCCTGAGCATTTGACAAAATTGAAGGCGTTTCCTCCTGTTCGTGTGCGTCTTCATCATCACTTATGGTTGCGTTTTGGGTGGAACCCACCAATTAGCCGATCGCTTAGTCGCGTCGTCACAACACACAAACTTACCTGGACAGGCGGAGGTGTCGCTAGAATCGCGTCCCTTAGTACGATATGCTCTTTTTCACCCGCGTATACATAACTTGGTATTATGGTTTTAGAAGACGTATTAAGCGGGATGCGAGTTGTATTAACCGTGAAAAAATTTATGAAAACAGGCCTTAAGTTGCAGGGCCCGGCAGAAAATGGCGTATTATGCGGGAAATCGTATTAAACGTGATCGTATTAAGCGGGTTCTACTGTAGTAGCATCTGTAAGGTCGCCGACAATAGAACTTGTGAACAATGTGAAAAAATGAGTACTGTACAACATAACCTCAAATATTCACCAAACGTGTTTTTATTAAAAATAACGTATAATGGGTAGTTATTTTATCTTAAACTTAATATGAAAATAATGATCTAGTGTATAAATCATTGCAAAGACCTCACTTGATCTTTAAAAGCAGGTGATTATCGAGAAATCATGGTGAATTGGTTCGTTTGGTTTTGTTTACATCTTTTGCAAGTTTACAATATAATTTTTTTGCATCTATGGGAAATTCGCAAGATATGGTGACAAGGATATCATGCAATCTTTCGATTAACCACGTATCCAGACCTTAAATCTCAGCAAATATGCCACGGAATTTGTCTGTTAGTGTTTTGTATGTATTAGTCCTTTTTCTTATTTCACTCTGCGTTTTTTTCGTCGTTCGTTCGTTTTCAGAATACTTTGGGGCATTCTCTACTAGTCAACCTTTAGTCTAGAACCTTTTTTTTAATGTAATGATCTCATAGTTAGTATCCCAGTGCGTGTCGGCGCGGGCTGACAATCAGAGCTCTTTGCCTTTGTTGTTGGTTAATTGTTTTTTATCTTAATTGTATTTTTTATCCAAAATCGAATCAATGGAATCAAACTACAATACAGTTGAACCGAATTCAGATTATAATAAGTACTTATTTAAGTACGTCATTCAGAATATGTTTGAATTGCCTTGTAAACACCACTAAATACTACAGCTATTGCAGCTAATGCTTTAATTATCTTTAAGCCATTTAAGACTGCACCGAGCAAACGTCGAGCGTCCAGTGGCGCCCTCATTACTATTATTGTGTTTTCTAATTAACTAAAGATTTCCTTGCAATCAGACAATACGTTTTTGTAGCACAACTTAAAACACAATTTATGGGATACGTAACAAGCTTTAATAACAATTACCCTTTCAGTAGTCAGCTTATCGGGAAAAGGTGGCCACTTTTTTCCGTTAAGTTGATAACTCGAACTTGGTGAATTGTTATTAAACTATGTGATATACCCTATAAGTTGTATTTCATTTGTAGTACAGTCGCGGAACGAAAAGGTTGACCAGTTTTCAAATAAATTCATTTATACCATTCCCCCTATTAAAGGCTTATTTTATTCACTCATAACAGTGAATAAAAAGCACTTTTACTCACTATTTTGGTGTTTGAATTTAGAACATAAAATACGCGATACAAACTCCTCCTCGAGATTTGATTGGTCGTCATTAACCACAAAGAGTTTAGCATTAAAAAAGTTTTGTGTTATTTGCTGTCATTAGTAGGTAAATTGGCGCCATAGGCTGTATGGATCGATGTCTTTTGCCTTTCTCTCTGTGAAAAATACAAGGAAAAATAAATTGGCGCCATTTTGAATACTGAAAGTTGTACGAACATAAAATTTAGTGTTTCTTAATAAATAAAACATTTGTTCCAATTTTAATGTGCATTTTAATTAATTTTACCTTCCATTTTTCGTCATTAAATATCTATTTTCGCTTAAATCTTTCTTTTTCTCGTAGTCATGGTATAAAGTTTAGTATGCAACTCTTGAATAAAACGGATTTATATCGAGGGCCATGTATCACTCGCGTCGCTCAGGATTCTAACACTTGAATCACTCGCTACGCTCGTGATTCAATCATCCTGAATCACTCCCTGCGGTCGTGATTCAGTCGTTAGTATCCTTCACTTGCTCGAGAGTCATCTATGGCCCTCGCATTAAATCCGTCTTTTATTCACTAGTTGCATAATATACTATTACGCGTTGCAAGCACATGTTCCCTTTTTAAACTGTGTAACAGACGAGAGAAATAATATGAAACCAATAGTGCCTGTTGTTTATACGTGACCATAGCAACACTTGTAACGACCAATAAATACTTGAGTTCAGTTTGAACCAATAGTGGCTGTTGTTTATACGTGACCATGATAACTATGTATCTGTGGGCCATGTAGTGAAATGACATAACTTATACTGAGCAAGCAAAAACAGATCTTAAGGTGGTCAACCTTTTCATTCCGCGACTGTACAAAAGCCTACCAAGCAATTTCAAGAAAATACTTTAGTTTATTAGACAACACAATAATAGTAATGAGGGCGCCACTGTACATCCGGCATACGCTCGGCGCAGTCTCAAGAGAATAAGGGCATTTGCCACTCACCTGTGTAATACGCAGTCTTCCTGATGATAGGCTCGAAGTTATGAAACTCAACGTCATTCCTTTTTACTCCCTGGCCGTACAAGTCTAGAAGAGTCGAAGCAATTTCGCCGCCACCAATGTTAGAGATAAAGATAAATATGCTATCCCTGAAAAAATAAACATTGGGATAGACAGAAAGAGTTTCAAAGTGTGTTCAATAATAAGTATTATTATATTAGTGCAATATTTCAATACGAAGATTAAAAATAAATCTTCCTTATTTTCAGACAAATTTGAAAGGGTGTAGCAGGATAAGCCTTCAAAAATTGCCCCCAAAGCTTTGAGTTCAAAACTACTATCAATTGATGCCCCGTCAAATGAAAATAATTCATACCAATTTTTAACCCTCTACTGCCACCTGGAACCCCACGACATTCATTTAACCCTAAAACGTTTTTATTTATTTTCTCAAAAAGTATAAAAAGGAGAATTGTCAAATTTTGCACAAATGTTGATGTGATCAATAAAAACAATCAAAAAAAAAATGAGCCCTCTACTTACTTATTTTCCTAGAAAAAAACCTAAATTAAAAATTAAAACATCCTGTATAACAATTCAGGCTCGTTGTACTATCACCATTTTTTTACTAAATATTAACCAACTACCTATCTACATAATATGTAAGTTTCATGTAATTAACAAAGGTGGAACAGTGTGAAAATATAGGTATTGTTCAGTACGTACCATGTATGTAACACGCTTACGGTGACGACATTAGTAAAAGATATCGGCCCGCCAACCGGGAAGCCATCCGTAATCGATCTTTTTTAATTTGCTACGATTAATGAAACTCATTAATACATATTTGAACAAATGTTTCTGTTTATTTTACTTTACTGTTTAGCAAAAAGGTACTACTTAGGTTACTCAGCATTTTACGTAAGTTCTTAAGTCATGAAAGCGAAACAAATTAAAAAAAAATTGGCCCTCGGCCGTGATGCCGCCCGTGTTCGATTTTTGAATAATTTTTCATAATTCGCTCCTCGGCGTGAAGCTTGGCTGCTGTTTTAAAAGAAAAAAATGTCTGCAAATGCAAACAGTGATTTAAACTTAAAGAAAAGAAAATTGATTGCAAATATTTTCAAAAATCGAGTTAATAATTAGTTTGTTGTCATAAACTCGAATTTATATTTTACTAAAAATAAATAAACAGAAACACTTGTTCAAAATGTATTAATGAGTTTCATTCATCTTCCTTAAACATTCGACATTAGCAAATTAAAAAAAGATCGATTACGGATGGCTTCCCGGTCGGCGGGCCGATATCTTTTACTAATGTCGTTACCGTAAGCGTGTTACATACATGGTACGTACTGAACAATACCTATATTTTCACATTGTTCCACCTTTGTTAATTACATGAAACTTACATATTATGTAGATAGGTAGTTGGTTAATATTTAGTAAAAAAATGGTGATAGTACAACGAGCCTGAATTGTTATACAGGATGTTTTAATTTTTAATTTAGGTTTTTTTCTAGGAAAATAAGTAAGTAGAGGGCTCATTTTTTTTTAAATAGTTTATATTGATCACATCAACATTTGTGCAAAATTTGACAATTCTCCTTTTTATACTTTTTGAGAAAATAAATAAAAACGTTTTAGGGTTAAATGAATGTCGTGGGGTTCCAGGTGGCAGTAGAGGGTTAAAAATCAGAGATGCGATTTATTTGAAATACTTCTATTTAAAATGCAAATACAAAATGCAAAATAGCTATTTTGTATTTTGCATTTAAATGCTTTTTAGTAAGAAGCATTTTGTATTTTATTTGAAATACCTTTCGAGATGTATTTTGCATTTTTAATATTCATTTCAAAATGCAAAATACTTTGTGATACAAAAACAACACATCCTTACCAAGTTCAGCGCCAGTAGAAAGACTTTTTTCGTACGGTGGGATGATTATGAGACCTCACAGAAGAAAAATGAGTGATGAGGTATTCGAACAACTGGTATTGTTAAAAAGCGTAATAAAATAAATAAAAATATCTGAGATTTGGTCAAAAGGTATTTTATTTTGAAAAAGTATTTTGAAAATACCTATTTTGCATTTAGCATTTCAAATACAAAACGCAAAACTATTTGGTATTTTGCATTTGAAATTGTAAATCTGAAAAGTATTTTGCATTTTGTATTTAAATGCTTTTTTAAAAACATTTTGTACATCTCTGAAAAATTGGTATGAATTATTTTCATTTGACGGGGCATCAACTGATAGTAGTTTTGAACTCAAAGCTTTGGGGGCAATTTTTGAAGGCTTATCCTGCTACACCCTTTGTCGTAGTAATTTTACGTCATGTTTATTTGTTGAAGTAACCCTACGGTTTGACTACGGAGCCCTAAACAAGGGCTTTGCTTTTCCGAAGGTGTAGCATTTTACGTGTCATACTTTTTGATTTGTAGCCAAAAATCTACAAAAAATTACCTACAGTCCGCCCCTCTTATCTCCGGAGTATGTATATGGGATGTTAAATCTGAAAACATCCTGACTTAAAAGATAATTCGGTAGGGATGAACTGCGCCCGAGTGCTTGGATATAGGTATGTATGCGTTGGTAACCCATCATTTTATCGAATTTCACTTCATTAAATGTATCATTTCGAACGCTATTTTCTGCTAAAACCATCATATTTTCGTGATATCTTAAACAATAATTAAGTACGTAGGTTAGGTAAGGTTACACTTGTGACTACCAAACAAAATGAAAGTTCTGCGTAATGATATTGAATTCTGTTTCTTTACTATAACAGGTACCCATTTTCGTTGGTAGGTAATTAGTAACGGATGCAATATGGTGACGAAAGAAAAAGATGGATATAAAAAACTTAAGAAATTTGACGTAAATTCCATAGTTTTGTACACAACTACATGCAAGAGGATTTTTACTTAAGTTTTTTACCTACGAGTATAAGACTTTTTTTAAATTTCGAGTATTATTGATGTGTGAAAATATATGTAGTTAAGAAAGGGATATCGCTATATGCTATCGCACGACCCACGCCCCCGCTGGCGCTGGCTGCGCCGCGCAGCGCCCGCGCTGAGAGAGCTTTGAGTCGTAAAATGGTTGTCACACTTTTTGCGCGCGCGGTTGATTTTAGACACACCCACCATGTACATAAATAGTTAAAGAGTCTCATTAAAACCTAGTTATCTACATTGTGTTTTGTGTTACTGAACCCCCACGCCACAGTGTATATATTCTTAAAGATAATTTAACTCTTTACAAGCTTTGTAGGTAAGAGGTTGTCTTTCTCAGATGATAATCTTTGCAAGTTAGAGAGAAATGTATGACAAAAAACGTGAGGTAAAAACTTTTTTTTGTAAATTGACCGTTTTTCGGAGTTCATATCTATAGTCAATACTTTTAGGTACATGTAAAAAAATGTAAACAATCCAAACCACGTGACATTGTTAAACAGCCAATCAAAACTGTTTTATTGCAATTTGACGTATCAGTGTTCTGCTTCTATTGGCTGACGAACTATATCACGTGGTAGTTAGGTTTACATTTTTCTAAATACCTAAAATTACAGACTATTTATAACAACGATTGGAAATAGGTAAAAACTGTATAGAATCAAAGTTATAGAGAATTTCATCAGCTTTAATAATGCCAAACAAGAAAACTTCCTATGACGCATCGTTTTCAAGTTGTAAACAAAACACGGGACCTTCTTTGTGCCCCGGCCCCCCTAACGCTCACCTCCGAGGGGTGGGGACTTTTAGTATGTTTATCTCCTGACTAGTCCAAACAAAGTTCCGAAGTCAAACTTTCTGCTTTCAAGTTTTTCATCCAAAATCATTCGTTGCCTGGACTGCTGCTCCCTCCACTAGAACCTATTGACAGGATCCATTAAGAGATTAAGTGGACTTTTTGTACATTAAAATCCATTAAAATGGAGTATAGTGGGCTTTATCACATTCACTGTCAAGGGCTCTGATTTTCATACAAAATGGGCCCGCTTAGCGTATCGGTGGCTGTCAAAAAGGTACCTACACTTAAATATTTAATTGTTTTAATTCGGACCATAGTGGTCAGAAGGCATCTTTCGTCAATGATTTTTTCATCACACTTGCTCGGAAAGGGTTTTATAACACGCAGGCGTTTAGGGCAGTTATAGCCGACTTAGCTCCCGCGGGAGTTATAGATTTTCATAACTCCCTAGGGAGTTATGAGTTTAGTTTTAAAATGTAGAATCCACTTGTACATCATTTCAGACCAAGGAGGTGTAAAATCAGCCAAGGTTTATTTCGTATATTCAAAACTTGGCTACAAACCAATTTTACTGTTTAATTAAACTTATACGGCACATTTGTCTGCATTATATTTCTATTTTACCATTATTTCAGAGACATTCGCAATTATTTTATTAAATTTCATTTTGAAAATTTGTACAATCTGGCAGAATGGCCTGTATTTGTCAAGTTTAAAAAAAAGCAACTCTAAGCATTATCTGTGGAAGACTAAAAAAAAGTTGTCAAACTCTTTTAGCTTAGCGAATCGAGTTCGTTTAATTTTGTTTGATTGTTCTATTTGTTTTTTATTTCCTCGCTAATGTGAGGAAAATCATTGTGTGTATCATGGGCAGTAAGGAGATTGCAAACTCGAGTCATTAAAAGCCCTCCGCCTTCGGCGTCGGGCTTCAAATAGTCTCTCGTTAGCAATCCTCTTCTTACCGCCCTTGATGCACAATGTACTATTATCAAAAACCTCAGACAATAACATACCGACCTATAGCTAGTAATCGTTTAGAATTATTTAAAAATAAAGTTCAGAGTAATCTCTCAGTGTTATTTTTCTTACAGAATGAGTGTAATAGTATTTATTTATAAAGACTTGTTTAGCGTAATTCTACATAAATTTAATAACAAATTTAAAATTAAATCGATTTCCAAGTCGAAAGCCAAATTTAATGAATGGGCTACTGCAGGCATTCACAAAAGTAGAAATAGGCTTCATGACCTATATAGAGAAAGGGAGGACAATAAGAACGCTGACTTCCTAAATTATGTTAAGAATTATTCACTGTCTTAAAGATCCTCATCTAAGAAAGTTGTTAAACTGCTAAGGCGAATTTTCTTAGTCTTAATCTCAAAGTATCCGACACACACATACATACATACCGTCACGCCTTCATCCTAGAGTGGGGTAAGCAGAGTTACAGAATTACCAACAACTCCAACAACTTGTTGTTAATCCTATAACCACATTCTGCACAACAGGCTAAGACGTTTACCATGTGTATATTAGTGACAGGTTGCAAGCCCATCGCCTTACAATACTACAAGCCTTTAATCCCTTAGTTGTCTCTTACGACTTCCTCAGGAAAACATGGAATGGCACTATTCTATGTCGGCAACCACACGGCACAATAAGGTATATACTGTATGGAATATTATAAACAGTGAAAACGGGAAAATCAAAAACTCGTAGTAATCAAGTCACCCTAAACACAGCACACAAACAAATTACTTACGTCAAATAAAGACGTTGTCTTAGCATTCGAAGATTATTTTTCCAAATTTGCCATAAATACTACGAAATGTCTTGAATAATCCGAGGTTGAAGCTCAATCATTACTTTGTCAAATCATGTCAGTAAATTTAATATAAACTTTGAATTCAGCCCTGTAAATTCAGATTAGATAGTCAAGGTATTTAAATCGCGTATTTAAATGTGTAAAAACAATTGATGCGGTATCTGTTCTCATTAAATATATACAGGTGTCCCTGGGTGGGTCATACACAGATTTAGGTTCCCGTCTTTCCTGTGGACATACCCGAAGTTAACGTGTTTAAGTCCTAATTTTCTGACTGAACCCACATCCGCATAAACGGCGTCACGTCTACTTAAGTCTTATCAAATGAAAACATAACCTATATGCACACAAGCCCTTAACTATTGACCACAGGAGAGCCAAATTTTGTTTTTGTGATTGTGTATGACCCGGGTAAAGTCGACAAACGAATAGGGATGAAAGTAGATGCAATTTCACACAAAAAAAAAATGGTGTCATTCACATTTTTTTAAGATTTTTAAAAAAAACAATGTTTTATGTGCACACTATCGGAACAAAGTGAATCTCGCCTCATATGAGGTGTATTCAGATGAAATAAACGGTTTTTTAATCCCAGAACATTACCTGTATCAAACAGGTAAAAAAAACAACAAAAAATACGCCAAACATAAAAAAAAAACAAAATTGTTTACTTATTCATTGCAAATTCCTGATAATTCTTAAAATTGCTTAAAAATATGCCCATATTACCTTATGTTATTATTAACTATAATTATTAGTCAACTAATTTTATTTTATTTAAAAAAAGAATTACTTACGTGTCTAATGCAAATACGACATTTTTGATGAGCGGTCAAAGATATTGTGTCGTTTCGTATGTATTGCTAATTATGTTATCGCTCACTACACTTACTCGTGAATTAAGGTTTATTGACAAGTGGTCTGGAAAAATGAGAGACAAAATATACATTACCTACTAACCAAACTATACTTAACTTATTTACATTATTAACTAAATTTAATGCCCACCTTGCTCTTGCAAACACAGTCCTGCACGCACTATTATTTGTTTAGTAATAGCTCGACCAATCATGTCTGGGTTATTTTTTATGTAAATACTATGTAATATACTATGCTTAATTACTTAGGTCGTCACTAGAATGAACTTGGCATAATTACGGTATACCTACAGCTAAATTAAAAAGTTAAACAAAACACGGCTTTTTTGTCTGTGACTGAAATAGTTTTTACTATTTTAGCGGAAAAATACACCTGCAACTTTGGTAATAAAAAAAAAGGCGGCAAAGATAAAAAGTTTTTGTGGTGATTTAAGTAACAATTTTTGCCATAGACCAGAATTAAATTGCCGAAATAATTAGCCCGGTACTACTCGCCCTCCCTCCCTTTAAATCTACAATCTGAATGCCGATGCCGCGGTTAAGTAAGTAATTTCTCGCCGCAAGAAATTGACACTATCCATTTTTATTATGGAATATCACGAGCTGCTCGTTCATTATACTTGGCTGCATTCCCGAACCGGACCCCTGTGCCGTCTGCCGGCAATTTTCAAGAAGTTCACAGAAGATTGTCTAATACTGGGTTTGGATTGGTTCAAGGTCGGGAGCAAACTATGGTGATTGACACATCTGTTGAGGAAGCCGTACTTAACAATGTATGTGCTGATCCGAAGGCCAGTATTCGACGTTTGGCTTTGTGTCAAGTCATCGGTGTGGCGTATTTAAAAAAAAGAAGGGCTCCATCCATTCCATTATCAAAGAGTCCAGCACCTGCATGATGACGTAGATAGGGTTCCAAGATGCGTCATGTCCGCTTGGATTCAAAGGCAAATCCGAAACGATCCGGAATTTACAAAAAATATCCTGTGGATGGATGAGGCTCAGTTTACGCGAGATGGGATCACAAACTGCACGAATGGTGCCCAAAGGGACAGAATCCTCGTCTGAAGAGGTCGTCAACCTTTCAGGTGCGGTTTTCCATAAATCTGTGGGCAGGCCTTATTGACGACATGGTAATTGGCCCTATTTTTTTTCTACAACTTTAAACGGAGCACGATTTTTAGAACTTTTAAGAGATGACCTGCCCCTTGTATTGGAGTATGTACCTTTGGATACAAGGAGAACATTGCGTCGCCGTAGAGCGAAAATTCACCAAGTCTCACTTTTGTCATTTTGAGTTATTAAGGTTTTAATAAAATAAAGTTTAAAAAAAATATTACTCGATTATTGTAAGGGATAAAAGTGGTTTTGTGTAGTCTTATCTAGTGGACATTTTATTGTTTCTTTAGGCTACACCTGGTAAAAGTTATTAACTCTAATAATTTTATAGATAATTGCAAAAAACGTTTTTGCCCCTCAAGTCTTATGCCCAAATTGTGACTTAGTGATTTTTAGACCGGATTTAGTGACTTTTTTCCCAACTTTTACTTGTTTTGAAATAAACTAAGTTAATTTAGTTAAATTATAACTCTAATAATAAAGTTCGTTATATTTATCTAGTAGAACCTAACTTGATTGTTTTTTGTTAGGGTTTATTGTTAGGTTTTCAGATAAAACATCATAATGAGAATAATAGTTTAATAAAATAAGTAAAACCATAAGTGTCTGCAAACTTTATATTATATAACACAATTAAAGTAACATTTTACTCTTCACCTTCCTCTGTAATGTCCGGTTGACATAGCCTGTCAACTGCTTCCGTGCTGGTAGGCTAAGACCTGTACCACGAATGCAGCTCTTGTGATACTATGCCTTTGTTGCATAGACCAATGAGGTCTTTCTTTTTTGCCTCCGAAATGGGTAGAGTCGCGTAAGCGTATGGGATGTGATAAGTTTTTAGCTGTGTTATCCATTCTTCTTTGGTATCATTGCTATCACAAGCTGGGTCTTGCATCTTGCGTCTATTTGTGCGGCGAAGCGACTTTGGTGCTGGTTTTTCTCGGGATTGTTGCATATCAAATTCAAGATAGGCACCGTCATGGGAGTAGCGGAACTATATATTATCCAACATTGGGCGCAAAAATATCTGACACACTCTTATACTTGTAGTAACAAAGACGTGTCAGATGTTTTTGCGGCCAATGTTGAATAATATAATTATTGCTGGTGACTGTACTAGATGACTCAACTATAGACCAAAATCCCGGCCCGGTTAGATGCTAAGTATTTCGAAATAAAAACTGTGCAAATCATGCGATATACAGATGTAGTGCAAAATGATTTTCCTTCGGGAAAACTCGGATCTCAATCGGAATACGATGGCACCCGAACTGTCAATCAATGATTGTATTAAATGAGTGACGTTTTCATGTCCATTAAAATAGAACTTTATTGTTTAGTGTCAAATGACAAATGCTGTCATTTGTCACTTTGTCATTTGACACTAAACAATAAAGTTCCATTTTAATGGACATGAAAACGTCACTCATTTAATACAATCATTGATTGACAGTTCGGGTGCCATCGTATTCCGATTGAGATCCGAGTTTTCCCGAAGGAAAATCATTTTTCACTACATCTGTATATAAGTTATATTTTATAGAAATAAATTCATAAACCGGTATTAGTAATCAGCAAACACAAAACACACCAAAACACACCATACAATTAAATTAAAAAGCTTGTTATAATGATATCACACTTTATATAACCATGTAACTAAATTCGGTTAAAAAGCATGCCTTTGAAATTGACTCCGAGAATAATCTGGCCAAATTAACTTGATAATAAATAATCAATGCGCTTATTCAAAATTCACTGCGTGACGAAACACGCTCCTGGTTTATCCTCTTGACGTTAATCTCTCAAACGAGTCGTTTTAACGGAATTTTCATTGTTGTACATTGTGGAAACTCTATGCTTTCCGAAGCCGCCATTGTTAATAAACTTACTCATAGTTATCTTATATACAATAGTCTGAATAGGGATCGTGGTCCTTTTTTACATCAAGCTTGAATGAAACGAGCGCGTGTGGTGTGAATGAAAAAGAAATGGTTTTATAAATGAAAACGTAGGTATTCATCTCTCACTCAGGGTTGTTATTCTCTCAAACACGCGGTCGGACGAACGGACGAGTGAATATGGCAGTTTAAGTAGTCCCGTCAGGGCGAACAAAACACATTTTAGCACGTGCATTCTCAATTAGGCAGCCTTATACGTTCGATCTTGTCGACAGAAGCCATGCTACTGAGAGAATCACACCCCGGGTAACGAACCTCAGCACTCCTTATTCCGACCATTGGTTATAAGATTTATAAAATAAAACAGAAAGGGTATAGCCGGGTAAGCATGGCGAAACTGCCCTTAGCGTATAAAATAATTTCCTTTTACTGGGTTATTAACCTTTACATATGTAGTGCTTTCACCAAAATTTAAGCCTCTAATCCTTCAGGTTTAAAAAAAAACCGCATAAAAAGAAATAACATTTTTATTTTATTTTAGCCAAAGTACTAATCCGATTTCTTTGTAATTTGGATATGTTGTATATACAATTAAGGTCACTCTCTAAAAAAAAAATTAATGATTTATCTCTTGAAAAAAACAAAAATAAAACGAGTTAATAATTTTTAAAAAAATAAAAAAAATACGCGCGAGATTTCGACAATTTCCAAATTTACATATTTTATGTAGAATTTAATGATGTTTAACATATTTTTTTTTCAAAAGCTAAAATCGGGATTAACAGTTTAAAAAATCGAATTTGTGACATCCCATAACACTTTATCTTCATACAAGCAAAACCAAGTTGACAATAAATGAATGAAGTATATTTTGAACGCTATCTTAACGAATTTGAATTTAAAATGTGACGTTTTGCACTATAAATTGCTTTTGTGGCTATATATACGGCTACGGAGTACGCATTTTTTAATATCCCATACATATATCGACGGTTCTGTGACTCAACCTAGTACTTATATTGAATTTTGTCCAGTATAAACTGACACATGCACTCGTGTAGGTACTTAGTGAGTGTCAATTAATACTGGATATATTCTATATACGAGGTTGAGTCACAGAACCGTCGATATTTGTATTATTACGCAGTTCTTTGTAACAGCGATTCAAATTGTAGCAATAACACAGACGGCGTAATTTTAGTTCGTTTACCAAAATAATATTTGTCGTATAAAATCAGAGCACTTAAAAATGAAGGAACAGACATCTCGCAATCGTTAACGCTCAGTATAAAATTCGTGCCATTGTACCATTCCAGCTTTTTTAGGGTTCCGTAGTCAAACTAGGAACCCTTATAGTTTCGCCATGTCCGTCCGTCCGTCCGTCCGTCCGTCCGTCCCCAGTCTAGCTCAGAGACTCATAGTACGAGAAAGCTGTAATTTGGCATGAATATACATATTAGTCACGCCAACAAAGTGGTAAAATAAATTTTTGAAAAATATTTTTTTTTAATGCTCCTCCCCTACACGTAACGAGGGGATGCCTTTTTTTTTCTTGCCTACCCCATAGTGTGGGGTGTCGTTGGATAGGTCTTTCAAAAATATTGCGGGTTTATGAAAACAATTTTTCAATTAAGGGATCCATTTATGAAATATTAAGCTTTAAAGCGCTATTTTTTGTTAGAGTCAAGTGTCCCCCCCCCCCTACAGCCAAAACTACAAATACTAAAAATCTGAAAAAAATCTTCAACGAAAGCGCATATAACGAATTTTAAAGGAAAACTATCACGGCTAAGTAGACAAGATTAGTTACTGAGATACAGGCGACTAAAGTGTTTATACCTATCAAAATCGCCTATGATAACTTTGATAGAATAATTTGTTAACGGGGCGTGCACCGCGTGCAGGACGCGCGGAGGGAGTCTGTCCAAGTAACAAATCGAGCGACAGCCGCGCTCATAAGCGCGAGCGCCTAGATGCTGTTCGGACGTGCCCCGGAATGCTACCTACAAGTTTGCGATTTGCGATCTGAAAGTTTACAAATAATCGATTAGATTATTGATTTGAGTCGAGTATCGTTTGGAAAACTTAAAATTCTATTTATTGGCCCTTGTTTTTTTTTCAATTTCTATTATAGTAGTTTATGCAATAGCTGTATAAGAGAGGTCAAAAAATATGAGTGGCGTGTGTTACGATGTGAGCCGAAGGCGAACATCGTAAAGGTAAGCGCCACGAGTGTTTTTTGACTTAGTTATACACCGTTGCATACAATACTTTTTCTACGACTAGGTTTCAAATGAAATGCAAAACTAAGCGAAAAAACTTACAAACGAACGAACGAAGTAAAGAACAACAAACGAGCGGGAAACAAGAAAATGACAAAATATGTGTCTATGGTTTACTTTGTTTTTAAATTGACGGAATGGAAAATAGAATTATTTACAATTCCAAAACATTTTAATTTGACCAATCAGAATACTTCACCACATTAAATCCACCAATCACAATACACATCGACTGTCAAACGGAACGATAGGTTCTTTTAGGTACGTGTTTCTCTTAAACTAATTTAAATCTTTTAAAAAAACTTTGTATTTCGTATCAACCAACCAGAATACAGCTATTTTAAAATCGACCAATCAGGTAACTGAAATCATTTCTCAAAACATTAGGTGATTTATAGTCCCTATTTCACAATCGTTAAAATATGATTAAATCGATTGTGCAACGCTAAGCTTTGGCAGCTGGCCGTATCGTTTAATCTCAAAAACGCACAAGTGCTGTTTTGGGGCATAGACAAGATAGACTTTTCTCTGGATTATTCTGCGGACATATTATGTATGTTCTTATATTAGTGTTCGTGACTATATAAATGACAGATAAAAGTACAGGAGTAGGAAAATTACTTAATAAAAGACTAGCGACCCGCCCTCGCTTCGCTTCGGTTTATATGAGTTTTCTGTAACACCTGTTCATAAAAAAATCATTTATTATACATGTAAACCTTCCTCTTGAATCCCTCTATCTATAAAAAAAAAACCGCATCAAAATCCGTTGCGTAGTTTTAAAGATCTAAGCATACATAGGGACAGACATCGGGAAGCGACTTTGTTTTATACTATGTAGTGATTAAACTTTTATTGTAATTTAAAGTCGGTTTGAAGCAGTTTAGATACCTAACTACCTACATAGGTATACTGATCTCACACTTAAAAGCTTGGCTCTTGTTTGAGATATTATATACGAATTTATAAGAAAAATAATCATTACTAACAATAAGTAGACTTAATTAGTTCCTGAGATACCTACAGGCGACTAACGGGTTTATACCTACTAAAAATCATCTAAGACAGCGCCAAATAACTAAATAGAAAATTGGTTCATACATGTTGATTTTTGAGATAGTTTTTTGTGTTTGTCGTTACGGCTTCGGAACCCTACACTGAGCATGGTCCGACATGCTCTTGCCCGGTTTTTTTTTTTTTAATTGTCTGAATGCCGTAAGCCCTAGCCGCATACAGCCACGAATTTTAAGGTTCGCATGAGTATGCACTCAGTAAAATAAGTCGCGTTCCAAATTCAAAATGCGTTGGAAATATAATTTCATAGTGTAATACGTAGAAGTTATTTTGTTTGAAAAGAATGTATGGGATGTTACAAATTCAAGTTTTTCACACTGTTAATCCCGATTTTAGTTATTAAAAAAATTCTGTGTTAAACATTATTAAATTCTACATAAAATATGTAAATTAGGTAACTGTCGCAATTTCGCACGTATTTTTTTTTTTTTTTTTAAATTGTTATCTCGATTTTTTTCTATTTTTTTCAAGAGATAATTAAATATTTTTTTTTTTAGAAAGCGACCTTAATTGTATATACAACATATCCAAATTACAAAGAAATCGGATTAGTACTATGGCTAAAATAAAATAAAAATGTTATTTCTTTTTATGCGGTTTTTTTTAAACCTGAAGGATTTGAGGCTTAAATTTTGGTGAAAGCACTACATATGTAAAGGTTAATAACCCAGTAAAAGGAAATTATTTTTTTCGCTAAGGGCAGTTTCGCCATGCTTACCCGGCTATACCCTTTGCTAAACAGGCAAGAGAATTCAAACAAAACAAGCATTAGGCATCACACTGCAAGTAATGAAAAACATTTAGTTACATTGCGGTCAATCTTGTTCTTCTTGGCTTACCAATTACACGTACATCTCAATAGGAACCTATAAAACAGTATGGTACGTTATTTAAAATGTTTGTTTTTTTTTTTTCACCAAAACGATACGTTATTACATCATCATCATGTAGTTACTTTATTACACTATGCCCGGGACGTACCCGAAGGATTTTAACCATCGATTCTAGATCCTATTTGGAGTATATAATGTGGTATAACATGTAGTCCAATAACGCACAATTTCCGACATTTTTATTCTGTAAAAAACAATTCCATAGTTAATTTAATTTGAACTCTATTGCCTTAACATAAAACATTATTTACCAAGAAAGATTCATGTTGTAAATAGCAATATCATCAATGTACAACATAAATTAATTTAATCATTAAATGTTATACCACATTATATACTCCAAATAGGGTCTAGAATCGATGGTTATATTATAATCCTTCGGGTACGTCCCGGGCACGGTGTATAATCATTATTACTTAATTGAGAAACTTTAATAACAAAAATACTTACCTTATTGCCGGCATCATCTTTCTTATTCACCAAATCCAATATAAACTTAGCGCGCTTCATTTTCTACCTTAGGATACTAACTTTATTATTATTATCACAACAACTCGCGTCGCGACTGGCGGGTCTCGGCGGCGCGCCGCTCAACAGCGCCGCGCCACTCACGAAAAAATTAATTAACTTACGCGCGAAATTCACCTATATTACATCGACGCACGTTGAAGTCGTACAAATATTCATCAAATGTAATTAATTAATTATGTAAACAAGCATTGGTACCCTGTTTAATAGGAAAAAACTAACTCAAACAGTTTAATCAATTTTCGTTTACGATAAACTGTCCACATTGTCTATGTGTGACGATTGAGAAATCATTAAATATTTATTATTTATTTATTTATTTATTTATTATAACATATTAACAAACTTAGTTCTACAACAACGTCCCGCAAAACTGTTTTCACAGTTTGACTGTGGGATCCGCGAGTCTTAGTCTTAGTATACAAGTTACAGTTTACAAGCTACAGTTATTAAACATTAAGTAAATAATTTAAATTTAAATAATATTAAGGTAATGCTTAAATAAAGCTCTCTTAAATCTATTTTTATTAGGCTCTAGTCTCAAAGCGGCAGGTATGCTGTTGAGGATGTAATATACTTAGTTAGTTTTCGCACTTAGTTAGTTTTCGCTTTCATATTTTCTGACAAAACTATTACTCAGAAATTAGCTAAGTAATTTTAGTGACTTTTTGAATAAAGTAGTTCTTGATTGTGACTTCGGAATATTTAGAGAAAAAGTTACCAAGACGATTTAGGTGCATTTATTGTACGGTTTCATGTAGACCATAAATAATCAAACGAATTAGGTAATTCTTCCCTTACGTAGTGAGAGACGAAGTATAATTTAATGACTTGTACATAATAATAAGACTGAAATTTGCACAAAAAAAAAGCGATTTCGATGACATTCATAACTAAATTTCGGTCATTTTTCGACTTGGTGAATTTTCGCTCTACGGCGACGTGTTTCTCCAAATGGATGGATGTCCCGCCCATCACGCACTTGACGTAAGAAGATTTCTTAACGACACGTATCCTAACCGTTGGATTGGTAGACAAGGGCCAGTGGCATGGGCAGCACGTTCTCCAGACATGACGCCGTTGGATTATTTCCTTTGGGGCACTATGAAGCAGAGGGTTTATAGTGTCCCCATTAACTCGGAAGAGGATTTGCGGGACAGAATTGTTGACTGTGCCAATTACATAAAAAATAACCCAGACATGATTGGTCGAGCTACTAAACAAATAATAGTGCGTGCAGGACTGTGTTTGCAAGAGCAAGGTGGGCATTAAATTTAGTTAATAATGTAAATAAGTTAAGTATAGTTTGGTTAGTAGGTAATGTAAATTTTGTCTCTCATTTTTCCAGACCACTTGTCCATAAACCTTAATTCACGAGTAAGTGTAGCGTAGAGTAAGTGTAGTGAGCGATAACATAATTAGCAATACATACTTACGAAACGACACAATATCTTTGACCGCTCATCAAAAATGTCGTGTTTGCATTAGACACGTTTTTTTTAAATTAAAGACAATTAGTTAAATAATAATTATAGCTAATAATAACATAAGGTAATATGGGCATACTTTTAAGCAATTTTAGGAATTATCAGGAATTTACAATAAATAAACACATATTTTTGAATAAAAACCTTTTTTTATGTTTGGAGTATTTTTTGTTGTTTTTATTACCTGTTTGACACAGGTAATGTTCTGGGATTAAAAAACCGTTTATTTCATCTGAGGCGAGATATTTCATTTTGTTCCGATAGTGTGCACAGAAAATAACGAGTTTTTTTAAAAAATCTTAAAAAAAAAAAAAAAATTTTTTTTCATTTTTTTTATCGGTGAAATTGCATCTACTTTCATCCCTATTCATTTGTCAACTTTATCCAGGGACACCCTGTATATAACAGTTGGGAGACATCTTGCGATGCAGTAGGAATATTTTGTGATCTTTTGATTGCATGGATCATATGGCCCTTATTTTAAAATTAAAACATTATGGATTGTCCAATAAAGCCTTAAGTCTTATGTCTTCGTATCTAAGTGATAGAACTCAAACAGTCGTTGTAAACAAAATGCAATCTGATGGAGCTACAGTGAAAATAGGTGTGCTTTAAGGCTCTATTTTAGGTCCTTTTTTATTTTTGGTGTAAATAAATGACTTACCACCGACAGTAGATAAAGTTTGTGAAATTATACTTTTTGCTGATGATACTTAACTAATTTGCAAGGTAAATAAAAAAAACGGAGACTACAATAGGATAAACGCCACACTAGCTAAAGTACTTAATTGGTTTACTAGTAACAATTTAATACTAAATGCTAAGAATTTTCTAAATGACGAGTGTCAGTAAATGGTAGATAAGGCAGTTTTTCTAGGCATAACAATACATAAATATTGGCAATGGAGTCCCCATATAGCTGTACTGGTAAACTAAGTTCGGCAGCTTACGCCGTTAGGAAAATTAGACAACTAACTAATGTTGAGACGGGTCACTATTGACTGCCATAATTATTTTTAGTCATAATGTGTTTTAAGTCATAATTTTCGCAGTTTATAATGCATTTTTCTCAGGACACGGTTACTTTTTCAGTTTTTTTATAAAAGTAACCTAACCTAACCTAACTAATCTACACGATAAACGTTCATTAAAAACTGTAACTTCAGCCTGAAAGAAGTTATGACAAAAAAAAAGTATGGTGCCCAGGTGCCCACCGCCGACCTCATCACTGACGCACCACGGACCAAGGGGGCGGTATTTCTACAGGCCAATCTCCACCACGCTATCGCGGCCTCAGCGGTCGTTGAGAAAATCTTTGGCGAACATGGCCTGGACATCGCCCTCATACAAGAACCATGGATCAACGCCAACTCCATGGTAGCAGGTATGAGTAATGCAGGTAAGATTCTGGTACATGAAAAAGGCTCAAAACCAAGGGCCTGTATCGTGTTTAACAGAAACATCAGCTTTTTGCCTGTTTTAGAACTTTGCAGTGACGATCTAGTCGTCGCCTACGTGGATCTCAAAGGGCGTGGAACATCGAAGGTCCTAGTCTGCTCGGCCTACTTGCCCGGAGAGAAACAGAACCCCACGGAAGAACTGACTAAAGTCGTGGAATACGCACAACGACAAAAGTCGGAACTGATCGTGGGTTGCGACGCGAATGCCCACCATACCATCTGGGGCAGCACTGGAATCAACAGAAGAGGTGAGTTACTCTCTGAATTTATCTTTACTAACTGTCTATACTTGCTAAATAAGGGCAACACACCAACCTTCGTTACCAGAGCTAGGCAGGAAGTACTTGATATAACATTCGCAACTGAAAAAGTAGCCAAATGCCTAGCCAACTGGCATGTCAGTTCCGAAAACTCAATGTCGGACCACAAACATATTCTATTCGAGGTAACAAGTTCGTTAGGTAAAGAACCACAAAAACTTAGGAACCCAAGAAACACTTGCTGGCACACCTACAGAGACTATCTCGAAAAATACCTAACGGACCTCCCAAAATATGTTAAAACTCCAGATTCTCTCAACTGCGCAGTAATGAAACTCTCAGAAGGAATTAACAAAGCCTACGAGAGGAGCTGCCCGTTGAAAGAATCTAAAACAAACAACACAACGACGTGGTGGAACAAAAAGCTGGAAAGGCTTCGCAGCTCCACACGGCGTATATTCAATCACTGCTCTAGGCCGCAAGATTGGGAAAAGTACGGTAGAGCTTTGACGGAGTATAACAAAGAAATCAGAAAAGCCAGAAGAGCGTCTTGGAGACGATTCTGTGAAGATATAGCCCAAACACACAAAGGAGCGAGAATTCACAGAATACTCGCCAAAACACCCACAAATTATCTCGGCCTACTCAAACGACCAGATAATACCTTTACGACCACAGAGAGGGAAACTCTTGAAATACTCAGAGTAACCCACTTTCCAGGATCGTACACCCCCGATGATACCCAGCGATGTGCCCAAAGAAATCACCCAGATCACAGGGCGCATAGAGCTGATTGGAACAAGGCCACAAATATCTTTAGGCCTAACAATGTTAAATGGGCCATTGAGAAATTCCACCCATTTAAATCAGCGGGAGAAGATGGGATCTTTCCAGCCCTTCTTCAAAAAGGAGATACCATCCTCCTCCCGCATCTGGTAAGAATATTTCGGGCAAGCTTTGCCTGGGGTATAATACCAGAACCGTGGACCAGAGTCAAGGTACGCTTCATACCAAAAGCAGGGAAAAAGGACTACTCTCAGCCTAAATCCTTCAGACCGATCAGTCTCACATCCTTCCTACTCAAGTCTATGGAAAGGATTATAGACCAGCACATTAGAGCTAGATACCTAATAGCTAAACCCCTCAGCTTAAACCAACACGCTTACCAAAAAGGGAAATCCACGGATACTGCCGTCCTCGATCTGGTCGACAAAGTGCAGAAAACCTTAGAGGATAAGCAAACGGCCCTATGTGCTTTCCTTGATGTTGAAGGTGCATTCGACAACACACCCACAAATACCATTTTAAACGGAATGGTATCAAAGGGGATAGACGGCACCACCATCAACTGGGTCAAGAATATGCTCTCTAACAGGGTGGCATCTCTGACTCTCAATGCAACTTCGCATGAATTCCACACCACACGAGGCTGTCCACAAGGAGGTGTCCTTTCCCCACTTTTGTGGACCCTAGTAGTGGATCAACTACTTGCATTAATGACGGACCAAGACTATGACACACAGGGATATGCCGACGACCTTGTAGTCATAATCAAAGGCCCCAGCCTCCACACAATCTCATGTCTAATGCAAGGAGCTCTCAACACCATAAATAAATGGTGTAAAGAAAACGAATTGTCCATAAACGCAAGCAAAACTGTGATAGTTCCCTTCACTAAGAAAAGGAAGCTCGAAAAGCTACTAAATCTTAAGCTTAACGAACAAATAATTCCAATCTCAAGTGAAGTAAAATATCTAGGGGTCACCTTAGACCAAAAGTTAACTTGGAACTCGCACATAAAAAACATAATCCAAAAAGCCAAAATGGCTATGTGGACTAGTTGTCGAATGGCGGGGTCAAGATGGGGCCTAAAGCCCAAAATTGCCCTCTGGCTGTACACGGCAGTGGTAAGGCCTATAATTACATATGCCTCCGCTGTCTGGTGCACAAAAACCAACCAAAAGACAACAATAAACACCCTAAACAGTCTGCAACGCACAGCCTGCGTTATCGCAACAGGAGCTCTATCCTCAACACCGGGAGCAGCTCTGGATGCACTGCTAGACCTAACACCACTGCACCTACAAGTGCAAAAAGAGGCTGAACAGTGTATATACAGAATCTGCACCACGACAAGGACGAAATGGAGCTCTCAAGCACTGACCAAGCGTATGGCATCGGTGTTTGAACACAAAACCTTATGCATGCCAACTGATGACATGCATATTGAATATAACTACAAAAAGCTATACTCAGTGGAGATACCCTCCAGGGACAAATGGCTGAAAGGCCAGCTGGACTACAAAGAGGGCTGCCACATTTGGTATACAGATGGTTCCAAAAAAGAGAACGATGTGGGGTGCGGCATCTACGGTGAGAGACCAAGACTCAAAGTTAGCGTCAGCATGGGTACGGAGGCCTCAATCTTCCAAGCGGAAGTCTTCGCCATCAACAAATGCGCGGAAATCAACCTTGAGAAGAACCGTAGGCACCAGCACATCTACATCAACTCGGACAGCCAAGCTGCCCTTTTGGCACTAGACGCATTGGAGATAAACTCTAAACTAGTCCAAAACTGCAAAGAAAACCTGAATGCCCTAGGAAACTCCAACAAAGTAATACTTAGATGGGTACCAGGGCACTCCAACATTGATGGAAACGAAATAGCAGATGAACTGGCTAGGAAAGGTGCTGACAACCCCCTGGTTGGCCCGGAGCCTTTTTGTGGTATCACAAAAAGGAAATCCTATTCACTGCTAAACGACCTATATAAATCTAGGGCGATCGAGCTGTGGAAGTCCACGAAAGGACAAAAGCACTCGAAATCATTAATTACAGGGTTCAAAAGCAACTTCTCCAAAGAGATTCTACAACTCAAAAGGGAAAAGACTTGCGCAGTGACTAGAATTCTAACTGGCCACTGCAAATTGAACAAACATCTGTTTCTAATGGGTGTGAAACAAGAACCGACATGCAGGTTCTGTCAGGAAACAGAGGAGACAGCAATGCACATCCTCTGTTCTTGCGGACCACTAATGCGTAACAGAAGTATCTACCTAGGGCGACATATTGTGGACCCACAGGAGATACAACTTCTCACGGCCCAAAGCATCTGGAAATTCTTAGACGCAACGGGCCTTTGCGGTGAACTTTAAACAAAGGGCTGTTACAAAAGATCAGCAATGGTCGAAGTGACACACAAGGCCCATCCAAACCCCCCAATAATAATAATGGCAGTCAAAGGGATCCGGTTGAGACAGCTCGCTTACTTCATTATAGTTATTTTCACAGTGGCATGTCGTGCGGTATTCTGGTTTGGGGTAAGGCAGCTGAAATACAAACTATATTTGTGTTACAAAAAAGGGCCATTCGTTCTATTTATAACTTAAATTTCCGCGACTCCTTAAGATAACTTTTAAAGAAATTAATATCTCAACTGTAGCGTCTCAATTTATTATTTATGTTACAAAAAATCTAGATTCTTTCATCAAAAATTCTGATATACATCATTTAAATACTAGAAATAAAAATAAAATCGCTATTCGAAAGTTTATAAATCATTTGTTGGTCAGTGCATTCATTTCTATAATAAATTACCTGGTGTAGTTTTAAACTCTTCCCATCACTAAAAATTACTTGAAAAAGTCGTTAATATCTAAAGCGTATTAAAGGGTCGAGGACTACCTAACAGACAAAAACGCATGGTCTAAACCCGAAACTTAGTCAATAATAATGTGCTCAAATGCAATAGCTTTATGTTGTCTAGGGGATACACCGATGATGTAGGAAAACGTATCGAAACTTGTATGAGGTCATCTTGCACTGTGTTATATACCTACAAATAAGTAGGTGATTATTATTCTTCTTTTTCTCTTTTTATCTCTCTGGTAAGATTTTTGGCACGTTTTCCTGGTGATCCACGCATTTATATGATATTATATTTAATTTAATATTTATAGCTTTGCGAAAGTTTATGTGTGTGGTGTGTGTGTTTGTTACTTCTTAACACTGCAACGGCTAGACGAAATTAGATGAAATTTGAATTTAGATAGCTTATACCCTGGATTAAAACATAGGCTACTTGTCATCCCGGAAAATTTTAAAATTTCCGAGGGAATAACTATAGTCAAAAATTACGCGGACATAGTCGCGGGCAGAAGCTAGTATGAAATATGTTAAAAAAATGACCGCTTGAAACTCAGCTTCAAGCGGCGTTTCTTCTTAGCAGTGGTCTCCTCTTGGGAAGCGCTGGTCGATTCTTGATGTGTAAAAGTGGCCTTGCGGCCTACTTACTGAATTATCTCTGTTTTTTTTTTGTCTTTTATAATTTTCATCTTACCCGTTCGGAGTGGTTTACATTGTTTAATACGCTGGGATCCATCAATGGAATAAAAATACTATCAAGTCTACAAAGATCCATGAATGGATTCTATTGAACTTTTTATACATCGAGATCGATTTTAGTATACTACAATGTCCACGAGTATGAATCAATTAATGGATTCAAGTGCATTAAAAGTTTAATAAAATGCATTGTTGGATACTCATATTAGTGTACTAAGATCCATTGATGGATCGAAGTGTAATTAACCCTTTAACGCCCACTAGTACAGTACACCTAATAAAAGTGAGATTTCAGTGGTTTTCAATTGATATCATTGCTCAATATGGTCATAGATGTCTCTTTATTTATGCCAAATAAATTATGCATTAAGAAAATCGAATTAGATTAACATAAAGCTAGTTATATCAAAAAAAAAAACTCATTTTATTTTGGATTTTCTTAATATAATATCATTAGTTCGTAGGTTATTGTATTGTTGCATTAAAAACAAAAAAAAATAGTCAGTTTACTTTTGGCCGATAATGGGTTAAGATGGATTCCAGCGTATTCATCATCATCAGCTCATTTCCGTCCACTGCTGGATATAGGCCTCTCCAGCATATTAAAAAGTGTAAATGACTCCAAATGGATTTAAGTATACATTAAAGCCCACTCTACTCCATTAATGGATTTGAATGTACAAGAAGTTCACTTGATCCCTTTAATGGATCCTAATGGACGGAGGGCTGAGCGCCAATACGCCTATCGAGAGGGACGTTCCACGACCATGCTAGCACGCGAAGTGGTCAACCACATCTTGGAGAATAGTTTAAATTTTATGAGAGCCCTATCTGGTGCTTGGTGGGGTGCGAACCCCTATTCACAAAAGCTTTTGTATAATGCGATCATCCGGAGCCACTTTGATTATGGTTCTTTTTTGTTGGAGCCCTGCAGCAAACTTGCTCTAGTATCTTTAGAGAGGATTCAGTCGAGGTGTTTGCGTATTTCTGGAGCCATGAAATCTTCTCCCATTAATGCTTTTCAGATAGAATGCTTGGAGCCTCCTTTAAAGCTTCGCAGACAATTCCTTTCTGATCGCCCTTTATTGTGTCGCCTTAATCGTCTTTCTGATATCATGCCCTGCTCCAAGTATTGGTCTCACAAGGTGACTCCTTGCCTAATTGAAAACATTCGTAAATTTTGTAATGGTCCCCCGGTTGCTCAGTCTGTTGGCAACCCTTTATTTAGTTTTAGCTTTGAATCTCTCCTGTTCCATCCTAAGATTGTTTTTTCTTTTGGCATTAAAAAAAATGATGCCAATCGGGTTTTCAATAAAGTATTATTTGAAAAATGGGATGGGTGGATTCCTGTTTTCACTGATGCTTCCAAACTATCTTCAGATGGCTGTGTGGGTTCCGCTGTCTGGATTCCACGGTATAATGTCGTTTTAAACTTTAAATCTCCCTCTCATTCTTCTGTTTACTCTGGAGAGGGTATTGCCATTTTTGAAGCGGTCTCTTACATAGAATCACAGAAAATGACAAAATCTATTGTTTTCTCAGATTCTTTGAATTGTCTCCAGGCCTTAGATAAGGTTCCCCTGCGATCTAGGGATAATCTATTAATTAATCTTAAGTCAAGAGAGGTTCTCCATCGTTGTCATTATCTTGGCATTTATGTGGTTTTGGCTTGGATCCCCAGGCATGCGGGCATTTCAGCCAATGAACGGGTTGAGTTTTTGCGAAGCAAGCGGTTGAGATTGGTTGCTCCTCCCACTCGGAGTGTTTTAGTCAAGACTTACGTTCTACTGCGAGGTCCCATCTGTTTGATCACCATACCCCGGGGTTTTCGGTGCGGGAATGAATGACATTAGCCAAAGAATAGGTATTGACTTAAAAACAGAATTTACTTTACCTACATGAATAATTTATTCATTAAAAAGATACTTATTAAAAAAACATACGTTCATATCGATACTGAGTGTTGACGAAACTAAAGACTGTCCACGATAAAATCGGGTCATGCATGCTCTCGTGTATCTTTGCGATGAATACATATTTTCAAGCAGTTTTTTTTTAATAACTTGTATAATTATAATACTATAAAAGCGGCCAAGTGCGAGTCGGACTCGCGCATGTAGGGTTCCGTACCACTATACATCTAAATAAATGTATTTCTTTATTCTTTATTATATTGGAGTGGATTGAATGAAAGGTAAAATGCGGTTTACGATTTATAACGTATTAAAAAAAACTAATTATTAGATCTCGTTCAAACCAATTTTCGGTGGAAGTTTGCATGGTAATGTACATCATATATTATTTTTACATTTATCATTCCCTTATTTTAGAAGTTACGGGGGGGGGGGGGACGCACATTTTTCCACTTTGGAAGCGTCTCTCGCGCAAATTATTCAGTTTAGAAAAAAATTATATTAGAAACCTCAATATCATTTTTGAAGACCTATTCATACACGTATGGGTTTGATCAAAAAAAAAATTGAGTTTCAGTTCTAAGTATGGGGAACCCCAAAAATTTATTGTTTTTTTTCTATTTTTGTATGAAAATCTTAAAGCGGTTCACCGAATACATCTACTTACAAAGTTTCCACAGTATAGCTCTTATAGTTACGGAAAAAAGTGGCTGTGACATACGGACGGACAGACGGACGGACGGACGAACGGACAGACATGACGAATCCATAAGGGTTCCGTTTTTTGCCATTCGGCTACGGAACCCTAATAATGAATGAAATAAAATCGTATCATAATGTATGGGTATGTGTGAGTTTTCGCCAAATATACGAGGGCTGCACTGAAAGTTTCGGGAATATAATACTTAGAAACATATTTTTGACACATATCATACCTTTTTATAATCTCTAGAGTTTCATTATTTTAACACACTGGCCACGTAGAAAAAAAAAGCGATGGTTCGGTTTCAATTGTTTTTTGAAGTCGTCGAGTCGCTGCTGAAAATGGAATTGTCTCGTGAAAATTTAAGAGCTATGATTTATTACGACTTTAAAAGTGGATTATCACAAAATCAATGTGGAGACCGGATGATTGTTGCTTTTAGTAATGAAGCACCTTCAAAGACGACAATATACAGGTGTTATGCAGAATTTCAACGTGGCCGTCTATCCCTCACGGACGACGTGCGTGAAGGTCGACCAAAATCGGCAGTCACGCAAGAAAACGTCGATGCTGTGCGTCAGCTGATAAAGGAAGACCGACATGTGTCATATCGGGAGATTCAAGAGTGTTTGGGCATTGGAATGAGTCAGATACAAATCATTTTACAGGAACAATAATTAGGCGTGCGAAAGTTGTTTTCCCGTTGAATCCCTCACTTATTGTCTGAGGAGCAGAAAACGACTCGTGTCAATTGAAGCCTCAGAACTTTGAATAAATTCAACGGAGGAAGCTCAAATGCAGTTTTTAGCATTGTATCCGGTGACGAGTGTTGGATATATGCATATGAGCCTGAAAATAAAAACCAATCCCGAGTATGGGTCTACGAAGATGAGCTCAAGCCGATAAAAGTTATTCGTTCTCGCAGCACGGCCAAAAAGATGGTGGCTACGTTTGTCTCCAAATCGGGTCACGTGGCTACTATTCCTCTTGAAGATCGTAGAACGTTCAATGCCGATTGGTACACCACTATTTGTTTGCCGAGTAGCTTTGCTGAACTACGAAAAAAAAACCCTAGTCGCCGCATTATCCTTCACCACGACAATGCCAGCCCTCACACCGCTCGGAAAACAACTGAGTACCTGGACGGTGAAAAAGTCGAATTACTGGACCATCCTCCATACAGCCCCGACTTAAGCCCCAATGACTTTTTCACATTCCCCAAAATTAAGGATAAGTTGCGTGGTCAGCGGTTTCAGACGCCGGAAGCAGCAGTGGAGGCTTTTAAAATGGCCATTTTGTCGACCCCTACTTCAGACTTCAATAAGTGCTTTAATGACTGGTTTGATCGCATTGAAAAGTGCATAAAATATAAAGGAGAATACTTTGAAAAACAATAAAAATACTTTTATTCAATTTAACTGCATATTTTTTTCTATTCCCGAAACTTTCAGTTTGACCCTCGTATTCTATCATACCTTTCATCTCCTGTACAACGTTTTTTGACAATCTTCACTCGCTTCCTGCTTCTACGCCACAACTGTATTTATATTGTTACAAGCAGTTTTACGCACAATAGAATGTCGTCTTACGAAAAGAAATATTTTTGAAACTCATTTCTATTTGTAGTAGTCAGGAAGATTTTTTACTCCAAGCACTGAAAGTTGTTTTTGTATGGGAGGCATATATTGAGCAAAAAGTCAAATTCGCCAAAGTTAAAAAACCTCAGAACTATCTTAATCTGAATACAATTAGGAAAGTTTTAACTATTGTGGTAAGATAATTTAATAAGGTATGATTTGGCTTGTATAATTAAAAATAATAAAATGTTTTAAAACGGAGAATTTGGTAAAGACTGTCAGAAGATCGTGTACAAAAAAATAAAGGTACTGTGGATTATACTCGTATAAGGGTCTAAGACACAGACGCTCTAACATTTTATTATGATTGTATTTTTATTATGTAGTTTAATAACCACTGACTGTTACAAAAAAGTGCTGTTTGAAAATTTGCATTCATTAGAAATATACACCAGATCATGCATGGCCCGATTTTATCGTGGACAGTCTTTATTTACGTGAGTGTTGACGAAACCAAGGATGGTAACGATCGTCAAATAACTAATGTCATAGTAGGGGCGTTACGTAACGATAATATTGGCACTCAACACTTGATATCTAGCAAGTGTTTAGACACCACTAACAATATAACAATAACCAACACTGTAACAAGTGCTCTTGATGAATTATGGGGCGTTGACCATAATAATCACAATAAAGTGCTTTTACTTCTAACTGACGGCGTACGTCACATGCTTAAAGCAGGAAGGAATTTAAAAAGTATAAGAATTTCCTTACAATCAGACGATACGTTTTTGTAGCGCAAGTAAAAACACAATTTACGGAATACCTAACAAACTTTAATAACAATTACTCTTTGAGTAGTTAGCTTAACGGGAAAAGGTAGCCACATTTTTCCGTTAAGTTGATAACTCGAAGGTGAATTGTTATTAAACTAGGTGAAATACCCTATAAGTTGTGTTTTCATTTGTAGAATAAGAACCTACCGACCAATTTCAAGCAAATACTTTAGTTTATTAGAAAACACAATAATAGTGATGAGGGCGCCACTGTACATCCGGCGTACGCTCGGCGCAGTCTTAAGTACCTACAGCAGAGATCCTGTTGCCACCATCCGACTCCTCCATGAAATCAGCTCTAAGACACCATTATATTTCATTGTTATCGGGGTTACATATGTATTCCAAATATTACTTCATTCTAATTACCGTAACTGGTTCAAACTTGACTAGCCAGATGTGACCCAAATATACATACTAACATACAAAATGAAGTAAAAATACGACTGTAGACGTACATAAATACTAAGACTATTAGTAAGTAACCAAATTTATAATATTTTGAGTTGTTGTCATACCTGAAGTCAACCCCATCCACAGCATGATGGTGATCGAGCATTGGCTTTACGGCATCTAGGATACTTGGGCACATGTCGTGTATCTCATCAAATATAATAAGAGCCATTGGGCATTTCTTAACGATACTGAACACTTCTGCCAGAACTTTTTTCTGAAATGTGAAAGACAACAAAGATTATTTTTAATCTACGGTCCAATTACATATTCCCCTTCGTTGTCAGCAATTGGTAGAGGGGTGTCATTGTCCTGTATTGCCATGCTATCTGGCACTCAGTATAGGTACACTTATTTAGGAAGACTAGACTAACCTTCTTAATTTCTGCATCCTCACAGTTGAAGTCTTTATCTCCCATAAATACCGTGACATATTGGCTATCCATGCCTTTAAAGAACAGAGCCTCAGCAACCATAGAAGCAGCATAGTTCTTGCCAACACCAGACCACCCATGAAGGCTAATCACTAAAGCTTTCCTGTTACTTTTGCTATTATTAAGTATTGCATCTTTGTGGGCAGTTAGGATATTACCTAACTCATTCACTAATGGTTGTCCAAACATGTATTTCGAAAGTGAGATTTTTAATTCTGTAAATAAGGATTTTTTTTAAGATAATTTATAGTTTGAGGAAATTACTTAATAAATAATAAATATGGTTACTGAATTATCAACAAGTTTAAAAGCTGTAGGTAATTGTGTAGCTCTGCCTTCCCAACTCTGGAATTACAGGCGTGAAGTTATGTATGTGATAAATATTAATACTTACTGTCTATGTCATATGGCACATATTTAGTATTACAACACTCTGCAAAACGACAATATGAGTTTTCCTTCAAAGTATCCCATTTAAACCAACCACCAGCCATAAAAGCCGCACCTATCAGTGAAAATGTAACAAACTCTGCCAGCAGGCAGTCGAGTATACTGCAAGACAGCACTAGGAACAACAGTGTTCTTGAATATAACATGGTGAGATACTTTTAATTTTCAATGGAATCCTGTTACAGCAATATCAACTTCAAGATTATGGTCACTTGTCAAATTTCCATATCAGTCTTTTCTTGAACTTCTGTCCATAAAGATCTCCAATCTTCTTGAGAAGAATTACAGTGCCCTGTAAGAACATGTCTCGTTATGTATTGCTTGGCAAACAGCAAATTGAAAAAAATAAGAGCCACTGTCAGAGTGGAAGTAGGCATGTTGACTCATGTTGGACTTTACTGTGCAATCTAATAATATGGATTAAAAAACTGGAAAATATAATAAATAACAAAGTGTAAACAAACAAAAATATCATAATGTTACCAGTGTGTGTACCTCGAAATTTGTGTTATTTTAAAGTTAAGTTACCTTATAAACTATTGTATGTCCGAAATGGGCAAACTGTTGAGTCTGATGTTTTATATATAACACCGATCGTACGTACACAGTTTTTACAGTAAATATATCTTTATCTTCACTACATAGTATAAAACAAAGTCGCTTCCCGCTGTCTGTCCCTATGTATGCTTAGATCTTTAAAACTACGCAACGGATTTTGATGCGGTTTTATTTAGTAGATAGAGTGATTTAAGAGGAAGGTTTTTATGTATAATAAATTTTGTTTTATGTACGTGTGTTATAGAAAACTCAAATAAACCGAAGCGAAGCGAGGGCGGGTCGCTAGTTATCTTTATAAACCGACGCTACAATTTTTTATCGGTTAATTGCATTCCCTAATATACAGGGTGTACAATCCAAATGGGTCAGTATGGAGAAGTCGGAAACTATGAGAGATAGCGAGATCTGTTCTTAGGAACCATGGCGTCGATTTTAGATTTAATAATAATTACATTCAAACTTTTTTATTAACTCTCATACATAACCAGGAATCGAACCTGGTCAAAATCAATGTGTATAAATTCTGCAAGTCGCAAGAAGCACAACACTAATGGAATCTTGTTTAAATAATTGAAAGAAAAACCCACCAATAAGATAATTATTTTATTTCAGTAAATGTTCAAAATGGTAGCCATTCTGTTGAATGCAAAGATTAATTCTTTTGGGTAACGATCGCAAGATTGCATTTCGTATTTTTATGGGGTGCATACAGGGTGGTCCAAAGACTGACGTCTAAAAAAAATAATTAGATGCCTCATATCCGGGGCTATCCGAATATACCCCATGTATGTTGGCCGATTTTTTGTAGATTTCGAGTAATGAATTTTTAAAGATTTTTTCAAGAATTTTTGGGCTGAGCCGTTTATCATCATGTAACTTTTTTTGGTTACGTTTTTTCTGAATGTTTTTTTTTTGCGAAATTATCCTCACAAACTGTACTTTCACACATAAAATAATCAGCTTCCCAACCTTGACGCAAGTTACAATAAAATTGACCAAAAGTGAAATTTTTGCCTTTGAGCAAATCGAAACTTGATTTTGTAATAAAAAAAAAACCTAAAAATCTCAGAATTCAAAGACCAGAAGTAATTTTAAAAACTTCGCCAGTCTTTAAACTTGCAGAATAATACAAAAAAAGTGACACTTAATAGGTCATAATTTGCTGGATTCGACTTTCAAACGTACTAGGGTAGAATGTGTAATAAAGAGTCTGTTGTTAATAACATAAAAACTGTTTTCTATTTGGCCGAACCTAATTTGGTACTGGCCATCAATAAAGCCATGTAATACTTTTTATGAACAAAACAATTTGTTTTTCTTTTGTCTTAAGGAAGGAATCAAGTCTTTTATTGTGAAATATCTAATAGTTACTTCTGCTCTCGTTGCGTTTAATTTGTGAATTCTTCTCGCTTTGTTAACTGGACTCTGATTGATTTGCCTTACGACCGACCTGTACTTGTGTTTTGGACTTTTGAACTTTGCCTAGCGATTGAATTTACTTTCGTGTAGCAACATGAACTACACTCTTAGTGAATATTCAGAGATGCATTATTATTATGGTGTAGCTCAAGGCAACGGACATTTAGCGGCAAGGCTGTACCAGCAACAATTGGAGCACCGGGAAGCCCCACGGCAGCATTATCCGGACTACAGAGTATTCATAAACACACATTTAACACTGATGGCTGGACGCGTTCCGGGCCATCCAACTCACGAAGGAGTTCCCAGAGTGCATCCAGACAGGAGGGATGAAGTCCTGGCAGAAATCCAAAGAGACCCGTCTACAAGTTCAAGGAGGATTACTAACAGAACTGGAATACCTCGTACCTTTAAATAAAATGTTTTTCTTGCTTTTGTGCATAAAAGTTGTTCTTACAACTAGACAAAAAACCTCAAACAAAAAATAAAGTTACTTCCAAATTCAAGTTAACAACCGGGAAGGGAAGAGTGTTAATTATAAACTTTTATATTCTTGAAACCTAACTGGCATGTTTTTGATACTGTTTTGCTCTACATACCGAAGCGGAACTCAGACAAAAATTAGAAGAGAGCAAAAGGACTATAAAAGAAAAAAGAGATGCATTCCGGAGACTAGGAGCGAATTTTTTAAGGAGATGTAGGCTATGTATCTAAGTTGACGGCAGAACATTTGAAAATCTTTTATGAATAACGTGTTTAAATTAAATTGTATTGTTTTATTTGATCCACGAACATTCTACCTTAGTACGTTTGAAAGTCGAATCCAGCAAATTATGACCTATTAAGTGTCACTTTTTTTGTATGATTCTGCAAGTTTAGAGACTGGCAAAGTTTTTAAAATTACTTCTGGTCTTTGAATTCTGAGATTTTTAGGTTTTTTTTTTATTACAAAATCAAATTTTGATTTGCTCAAAGGTAAAAACTTCACTTTTGGTCAATTTTATTGTAACTTGCGTCAAGGTTGGGAAGCTGATTATTTTATGTGTAAAAGTACAGTTTGTGAGGATAATTTCGCAAAAAAAAAACATTCAGAAAAAACGTAACCAAAAAAAGTTACATGATGATAAACGGCTCGGCCCAAAAATTCTTGAAAAATCTTTAAAAATGAATTACTCGAAAACTACAAAAAATCGGCCAACATACATGGGGTATATTCGGATAGCCCCGGATATGAGGCATCTAATTATTTTTTTTAGACGTCAGTCTTTGGACCACCCTGTATAATACCGATGCAGATAAGATATGCATAAGTGGTCTCTTCAGATAATTGATGATCGATTCATATTATTCACGACTTTTTGCAAATTAATAAAACTGTGGGCATTTTAGTCTAATTTACTGTCAGTTGTGTTTACACAAGATTTCATAGCCAAATTTGTTCCTTTTTACTTAACGCGGTTACAAAAATATTGACCAGGTTCGATTCCCGGTTATGTATGAGAGTTAATAAAAAAGTTTGAATGTAATTATTATTAAATCTAAAATCGACGTCATGGTTCCTAAGAACAGATCTCGCTATCTCTCATAGTTTCCGACTTCACCATACTGACCCATTTGGATTGTACACCCGGTATGTCATTTGATCCTTGCAGAAATATGAATCAAATGGCAGTTTTTTTTTGACAAAAATCCTATTTGATTGTTTTTAATTGAAAATATTGTAGGTAAGGCTTGTTCACGAAATAAAGTAGCCACATACTAGATCGTTCAAAAAGTCCCGAGACTAACTTGGATATGGCGCATATATTAAAAACTCTTTTGATTTTTAAAAAGTATTGGCCATTTATAAAAGATAAGTGTTTTTTTTTTAATTTTGATTTTGCAGACTTTTAAGTGACGCTACGCTTGTATTTTCGATACAATGGATAAAACGAGTTTCGCGTGTTGATAAAACATTGTTTTTTTAATGGGAAAATATACCGTTGAAGCACAGCAATGGCTTATAAAATGTTATGCGGGATCAGCTCCCTCTAAAGCAAACATTTGTCGGTGGTATGCCGACTTCAAACGCGGTCGCAGAAATGATGGGGAACGCCCAGGTCGTCCAAATGAAGCAGTGACTCAACAAAATATTAACCAAGTCCTGAAAATTGTAATGGAAGATCGGAAGGTAAAAGTGCGCGAAATACCCGAGATAGTGAAGATTTCAGCTGGTAGTGTTTTCACCATTTTACATAAAAATTTGGCCATAAAAAGCTTTTTTTAAAGTGGGTGCCGCGTTTGCTTACAACTGATCAAAAGGAACAACGTATCAATGATTCAGAGCGATGTTTGGCGCTGAAGCTGATGTATCGTAATAAATAGTACATTGTTGCCTAGGCGCGAAAAGTAAGGGTTTTCCTGACGAGGTGGTTAGCTGGCCGAGCAATAGCGAGGCCTACTAAAATACGAGTCAGGAAATCCTCGTTCCCGCCGCGGTATACATAATGCTTTTCTCAAACATGTGAGGAAATAACACAAATACATTTTTAAAAAGCAATTAATTTAATTTAATTCACATTAAAAGTTATGTTGTTCATGTTTGGGCAATTTGTAAATAAAAACTTATAATTTTTCCAGGAGCCAGTTCAGGTTTTAATATAGGCGGTATGGTACCTATTTCGTCGCTTTCGTCGCTTGAGCTCATTTTTTCTAGTAAGTATTTCGCACAACAATAGTTTCACATTTGGTTTCACATATGCAGAATGAACGAATGTTACCGACTGTCAAAATACTAACCATAGACATTTCGTTAACCGCAAACTGTCCCGTTTTCTTAACCACCATAATCTTTTAAACCCTTTCCAATCCGGTTTTCGTCCCGGGCATAGCACTGTTACGGCTTTAGTCAAGGTTACCGACGACATTCGTCTTAATATGGAAAATAAGAAGCTCACTGTGTTGGTTTTACTAGAGTTTAGTAGCGCCTTTAATACTGTGGACTATGATATCCTTCTAAGCATTCTTCAATCTCTCAACCTCTCTTCACCGGCCCTAGCGTGGTTTTAGTCATATCTCCTTGGGAGGAGCCAGTGTGTCAGATTGGATGACACTGTCTCTGATTGGAATGATCTTATTGCTGGCGTACCCCAGGGAGCGGTGCTCTCTCCCCTCCTCTTTTCTATCTTCATTAATAGTATTACGGCTTCTCTTCAATCGTCTTACCACCTGTATGCAGATGATCTTCAGATTTACGCGGGGGCAAGTTTGGATGACTTCCCTACTCTGATATCCTCTATCAATGCTGACCTTGCCACCATCCGGGACTGGGCTGCTAACTTTGGGCTTAAGGTAAATGCTGGGAAGTCGCAGGCAATTGTGGTTGGCAGTTCCTACTTTATTAATAAGCTGTCTGATCTCGTGTTTCCCACAATAAGTTTTGATGGAACAACTATTCCTTTTTCTGCATCCGTGAAAAACTTGGGGGTCATGATGGATCAGACTCTTTCTTGGTCCTGTCAAGTCACCGAGGTCAGTCGCAGGCTCTTTGCTTCTCTGCACTCTCTCAGGCGCCTGCAGAATTTTCTTCCCCTTTACACCAAAATTACTTTAGCGCAATCCCTTCTTCTTCCCGTCCTCGACTACGGCGACGACGCATATCTCGACGTATCAGAAGAACTGCTGGATAAGTTAGAACGTCTGCAAAATGTATGTATTCGCTTTATTTACGGCCTGCGGAAATATGACCACGTGTCCCACTTCCGCGCCCAGTTAAAATGGCTACCGATCCGTTTTCGCAGAAATGTCCATATCCTGTCGTTGCTTTTCAACATTTTGTTTTTGCCTCACTCTCCCTCTTACCTTTCCGAGAGGTTTAGCTTCATGGCAAGCAGTTCTCAGAATCGCTTGCGGTCGAGTGCTAACCTTTCTCTGGCCTTCCCAGCACATACGTCTAAAACTTACTCCAAATCCTTCTCGGTGCACTCTGTTAGACTGTGGAACCGGCTCCCTTCTGATTTTAGGAAATCGCAATCGGTCGCATCTCTACAAGGAAGATTGAGGACATACTGGCTTGACTCCTTATAATTGTGTACTATCCTTTGTTAATTTTATGATATATATAGGTATATTATATATATATATATATGTATATACACCGTGTTTTTATTGATTTACGATAACTTCGGCATATTGTTAGGTACACGTATAGAAACTACGTGGTACATTAGATTTTCCAATATTGCAAAAAAAAAAAAATTTTTGTTTAGAACAAAGTAATTAAATGTTTTGTCTTCAATCATTCTAAAAGGGTCTTTAGAGTTAACTCATAGTTAGTGTCAAATACGTCAAGTCAGCGTGACATACACACACACAAGTAAAGATAACACTTGACAGGTGCACGATCGCTTGACTTGGCGGGAAGTATCTTGCTTACTGTGTAAGAGGTCACCGGTTCGATTCCCAGGTGGGTCTCTTTTATTTATTAGAGATTTTTTTATAAGTTCATATTTTAATTACCCAGTATTTAACAATAACGTGCGTATCATAATTACATTTTAGGATAGTTACATTTTTATCGTCGGTTGAGTGCAAACAAGCACCCTAAAATAACAAAACAAAGTGAAAATGTCTTTATTTCTTAAATGGATTTAGCAGATTGCTCTAATTTTTAATATTCTCATTCATCATAACTAATTACTTAATGGTTTATAAAATGAAAAAATTCGTTGCGTTGTTTAAAATAATTTTATTTAAAATTTAGAATAAATGGCCGCACAAACATCAACAGTCATTTTATTTATTAGGCACCTTATGATTTATTACAATAAAAAACCTAGCATTACTTAAAACTGTAAAAAAACATATCAACGGTATCAAACAATGAGTATAAAAACAAATATCGTGCGTATTTACAACGGATTTCACAAAACTGTTTAGAAATCCTTCAAGCGGCATGGTCTGCAGATCATAAGTTATCACAAAGAACGAAATCACCTTCTGTTGAGTAACAACTTTTCAAGTATTTAATTCTAGGTGTACAAATAAACATACGGGCACTTTTAACACAGGATTAGCCAAGCAAAGAACGATACTGTGGGTGACCGAGGCAGAAAAAACAAGAGCTTTGAATAGTCAATTATGTACGTGTCTCGAACAATTTTTTTTCTAAAAGAGCACGAAATTTGGTCAGAACATCTTCGTCCGCGTGGAGCTCGTTTAAACTGTTCCCGAGGGATCAGTGTAGCCTTTATTCATCCTGAAAGTCCGTTCTAACTATTGGTGACACAATGTTTGAAATCGGCACAGTAGTTTTTGAGTTTATCCATTACAAACATACACACATACAAAAATACAAACCTCTCCTCTTTATAATAATAGTTAATATGTTTATCCTGAAAGTCCCTTCTAACTATTGGTGAAAGAATTTTTTAAAATTGGCACAGTAGTTTTTGAATTTATTCATTACAAACGTACACGCACATAATCATTGGATAGCTACATTATTAATACGTTAACCAAAGAACCTTTTATGATAGCTAAGTACCTAATGTGAATGTTTGAACCATCAAGAAGCCTAAGCTATTCAACCTAAACAACCAAATTAAATTTATTTAAACTAATATGAATGATTTTCAAAATGACCACCTTCATGCTCTAAACAAAGGTGTAATCGTGTGCGTATCTGACGATTTAAATTAACTTCAGTAGCACGCATGTCATCAGCTACTTCCCGAATCCTTATGAGTAAATCTTCTCGTGTTGAAATTGGTTTTGAATATACACGCTCTTTAAGAGTTCCCCAGACGTAAAAGTCCAGGGGCGTTAGATCGGGAGACCGAGGACACCAAGCAAGGGTTGGACTACCGCGTCCAATCCACCGGCCGGCGAAATTTGTATTTAAATATTCGCGTACGCGAAGAGCAAAATGTGCAGGTGCCCCATCATGCTGTATCCAATGTGTACGTAGCGTTTGTAATGGTAATTCTTCAAAGTAATCCATAGAATGGAGAGATTGTAAAAATTCCAAGTAATTTTCACCGTTCAGTCTGCTTGGAATTTCTATGGGACCTATCAGTTGGTTATTTAAAATTCCTGCCCACATATTGACCGAGAACTCATGCTGAAAAGAAGACTCTCTGGCTAGTTTAGGGTTGTGCTCTGACCAATGATGGAAGTTTTTTGTATTCATAATACCTGCTCTTGTAAATTGTGCCTCGTCCATCCACAATATTTTCCCGATGAGTTGTGGATCTTCTGTCAAAAGTGCGTTCATTCGTTGGCAGAATGCAATTCGTGAAAAGTTATCGTGCGACAAAAGGCCTTGCACTTTGCGATAATGATATGGATGTAGACCATACCGCTTCCAAACTCTCCAAACCTTATCGTGATTTACATTGTAAATTTGCCCCACACGTCTTGTTGACAAGGTCGGATCTTCAATTATTGCGTTCACGATCCCGTCTTCGTCCTGTACTGTCAAATTAATATCCCTTTCGTGAGGAGTCTGTTTTAAACCCTGTTCTCTAAATCGTCGGTGTAACTGTAACAATAATAATTACGGTTTGTTTAACATAAAATAATCTTAACATAGTATAAATTAAAGTCGCTTCCGGTGTCTGTCTGTCTGTCCCTATGTATGCTTATATCTTGCAAACTACGCAACAGATTTTGATGCGGTTTGTTTTAGATACTTAGAGTGATTCAAGAGGAAGGTAAAAAAATAATAAAGGAAGGTAATATTCCCTCGGGAACCGCGTAAACGAGCTCCACGCGGACGAAGTCGCGGGCAACAGCTAGTTACTAATAAATGAAGGAATAAAGTACACATTAGAAATACTTACATTTATGAACGTATGAGGGTTAGGAGCCAGTCGGTCGGGATAACGCCGCCTATATTCTCGTGCCGCTTCAGAAGCATTGCCGTCACATAAGCCGTAAATGAAGTGCATTTCAGCTTCTTCCTCAGGACGATAATTAAAACGAGGCATTTTTTATTTACATTTCCATTTCCTTGACATTGTCAGTTTACATTGACACGTAGGTATTCAATATCATAGACATAATCATTAGTGTGTTTATGATTATTCGTAAATAGGTTTTACTAGCCCTCCTAAGACTTCGCGAATTAACGTAAAGCAAGATAGAAGATAGGGCGTCGTTATAGGCGGTTTAACCCTCTTTGATGAAAAGAGACAGCTTTCAAAATACAGCAGTTACTGAGGACTAGGAAAACCAACTTGAATTTCATTCAATTTAATGTCATGTGAATACTCGTATACGTAACATAAGATACCTATTTTCTTTAACCTTCGTGTTGTACCTATAAACCTAACAATTGAAAACTCTTTACTCATAATAGGTAATTAAAAGAAATTTGTTAGGTATCAATTAAGAGCCTTTTGCATTAGTTTAACGTGATTAACTGATTAATTTTAATAATTGAATATCTTTATAACCGTACGAGTTATCATATGTCTGTCTTCGGGAAATTAACTTTGTTTAACCTAAAGAACGTCCCCTTAAAGTTATCGTAAATCAATAAAAACACGGTGTATATATATTATATGTATTGTATATTTATGATGTATATGCGTAGGTATATATATAAGTTTATGTATTTAATTGTTTTTATGTTTATTAATTATTTTTTAATTTTATATGTCTCTGTTAGTATTTATTCACAAGGTCTAAAATTTTGTTAACGCCGTTTCTGTAAACTTTGTTTTGTACTAAATAATGTCTGCCGCATTCTGCTTTCTTATTTTACTCAATCACCCAAAGGTTAGCTGGAAGAGATCCCTTAAAGGGATAAGTTCGCCTTTGTACATTCTAACTCTGCATTGTATTAGATTTTCTGTTTTTTTTTGTGTACAATAAAGTGTTTACATACATACATACATTGGAATGCAAATTCAAAAATAAACACACGCACCTTGGCTGTTTGGAATTTTTGTCTTGGTCCTTTCGAGTTTGTATGCAATTGACAGCATTTTTAAGAAAAAAATGGACATGGACGGAAAGTGTTTTCATATGGTTTTTTTACTCCTAGGAGTAAAATGAGGCACTTTCCGTCCTTGTGTTTCAATCGGAAAACCGTTATTTCCGAACATGTTTGAGAAATAGTACATTACTACAGAGGCCGGGAAGTAAGGGGTTGCCGGCCGAGTGATATAGCCGGATACTTACGAGGCTGGCAACCCTTTTCACGGCGAGGTACGTATAGTGCTTTTCTCAAACATATGCAATTAAATAAAAAATACATCACTCAAAAAAGTAAATTGATAAATGTCCACCCTAGGGAAGAAAAGTAATTGGGTGTTAAAATAAAGTACCAGGAGCGCAGCGGTAATTAGGAGGTATATCAGGCATAGGGCAAATTAGACCTCAGGCGGTGCGGGCAACCGGCGGGCGGGCGGGGCGGGCGCACACGACACAGCGCGGATGTCTCCCAAACGTTTATGCACTCCTAGTATTTGACGTTATTACATTTTCTCAAACATTTTAAAAATATAATTTAGATATTCAGCCTGTTCATAAAACCAGCTGTCATGGCCATATTAAAATTTAAAAAAAATTACTTCCCGGCCTAGGCCTTCAATTTTGTATGAAACTCCTTTATAGTTCTCTCGAGTTGTCCCGTCGGGAACGTGGCACTTTGAAGCCTAAAATAACTAACATAACGCCGACATTACATAGCATGTTTGAGAATGGATAAAACATGGATACACCATTTCACTCCGGAATCTAATCGGCAGTCAGCGGAGGGGAGGCTGGTGAAAGCCGCTCGAAGGGGCCAAAGACTCAGAAATCGACCGGTAAGGTTATGGCGTCCATATTTTGGGATGCGCATGGAATACTTTTCATCGACTACCTTGAAAAGGGGCAAAATATAAATAGTGACTATATCATGTGCTTATTGGGGCAATTGAAGTACGAAATTGGGGATAAACGGCCTGAAATGAGCAAAAAGAAAGTGGTGTTACACCAGGACAACGCGCCTGTCACAAGTCAGTGAGAACGATGGCGAAAATTAATGAATTGAGCTTCGAATTTCTTCCTCATCCCCCTTATTCGCCAGACTTGGCCATTTGCGATTACTGGCTGTTAGCAGACTTCAAAAAAATGCTCCAGGGTAAGAAATTTGACTCAGATAGTGAAGTTATCGCAGCAACGGAGGCTTATTTTGAAGCCAAAGACAAATCGTTCTACACGCATGGGATAGAAAAGTTAGAAAAGCGTTGGAGGGACTGTATCGCTCTCGGAGGAGACTACGTTGATGAGTAAACAATAATTTTATTAAAAAAAACCTTGTTTTAGTACTTAGTCTCGGGACTTATTGAACCACGTGTTAAAGTCGGGTTTAAATGATTATACTCGTATACGCAGTTTTTGCTATGCTAATACGTCATACTTTAACATAGATATTGTCTAGTCAAAGGGGAATTATGCAACACATATAAAAATATTCTTCTTGTATAGAAAAGGGCTTTGCCATGCGTAAACTCGCAAAAAGATAAAAACATATCTATAAATGGCGTGCAAAAAATTATACAGTTTGCGGAGTATACTGGGAGTATACTATAGTAAAACTATACTGGGTGATCTGCCAGGTCGAGGTTGCAGAAATGGCTGCGTGCGTTAAACCGAAATTGGGTTTCGTCAAAAAGTTGAAAACTGCGGTCGGGAACGTGAAAAACCCCAAAAAAAAAAACATTATCGCGACAGATGCATACCTACTCATGGATGATGGATGTAACATGTGTCAAAAAAGTCACGAGAACATTACCAGGACCCAGTTTTACACGCGTGTGCATGGTAAGGATATTCCAGAAGATGATGAAAACGTGGTTTTTAAAAAAATCGCTCTAAAATTGTATAGCAGCCAAATGGGCTTAAAAGTTTCAGCTTTTTCACTACGGGCACAATGAACGGCGATGTCTACCGAAAGGAGTGCCATAAGAAGCAAATTCGAACATGAACGTCTCCCAATATTTCAGCCAGATTTAGCTTCTGCTCATTATGCTCAACACACTGTAAAGTTCCTTGATAAGGAAAACATCAATTATGTTCCGAAGATCAAGATCCCACCAAATTGCACAAAACTTAGCCCAATTGAAAGATATTGGTTAAAGATTAAGAGATACCTGCTCAAGAAAGGTGAAGTAGCCGACAGTGAAACTGACTTCATAATTATATGGAACGCAGCCGCTCGTCAGTTCACTATCACTCTAATTCGTACGCTGATGGTAGGTGTTCGAAAAAGTTAAGCAGTTTGCTCAATCTTAGGGTTCCCTTAAAATGTTATATAGTTTATTAATTTTTAAATATTAGCGTTTAGATTTGATTTTGTTTGTTTGAAATACTGTGAAAAATACACGATTTATTTAAATGTATCTATGGCTACTTTACTTCGTGAACAAGCCCTAGTTCCTCCTATCACCATTATTATAAAACTTTTTCTTCCCAAGCTAAATTCATTTTTAATTAAGATGTTTCTTTTTGTATTACAGAACCCTATGTCCTTCCACGGATTAGGATTTCAGCTATCTCCGTAACAAATTTCATTGGAAACAGTTTAGCAGTTTAGCCATGAAAGCATAACAGTTACATAATCCTGCCATAAGTTCTGTCCCTAAGGTTTATTGAAATAAAACTAATTTATGGATACTTTTTTATAATAAACTATATATAATTAAGACTTTTTAATATACATTTTTAAGAAATATCTTTTATTACAAATGGTTTTTTTTTTATTTATGGAAGGTATCGTCAGAAACACGCTAGATTTTTCTGCTAATTTCAGTTTTACATATTGGGTAAAAGTAAATGTTTAATTAAAAAAGACATTTGGTTCTTTCATATTTTGAAACCTCTTTTCTCAGGCCATAATGAAGACGCATTACAATTGAAACGGTTCTCGTCTCAAGTTATGAAAAAAGAGAATACGGAGAGATTTCGAATTTCTCAAAATTCATGCAAAATCGTTAAGTCGATTTAGGAAACATGAATATTGGCGATTGTATAAGGTAATCTTCAGTTTATTTGTAATATATTTATATCGGTATTTAATGGAGTATGACTAATAAACGTCATATAAACTTGAACAAGCTGCGACAACTTTTACAAAAGCTATAATCGATAAAAGCACCATCGTCATCGCGTGTTTTTTACCATGCTCAAACAACCCAAAACAGAAGTACTAAAAGCTTGTACATCAACCTATTGCAATAATTAAGCATAATTTTTTTTTTTTGGTAAATCTGTACAGGGTGACACCTAAGACGTAATACAAAATGTTATTTTCTGGATCCACTCATGAGTACGATCAACTTTTACCATGGGACTTATATCGAAACCGGTAGAAAAAAATTGATTCTCCCATACTAAAAGCAATCAGCTGGTTTCACAATTTGTATGGAGACGTCGATTTTGTGTTTACGTTTTCGAAGTTGGTCCCATATTAATAGTTGATCGTAATCATGAGTAGATTCGGAAAATAACATTTTGTATTACGTCTTAGGTGTCACCTAGTATTAATAAAAATTTCGATTAATGCATTATATAAAAATATTTTAGTATCTTATTTTTAAATTTGAATAAATCTCAGTGACAGAACTCAATTATGGCACGACTAGGTAGGTACAGTCAAGGGCAAAAATATGTATACACTTTAGTACCTTGTCTATTTTCGTCATATCGTCGGCGAGTGCAAACCTGCTAATTCCATAGTTGGTAACTTTACAGGAGAGACAAAAAACATTATAAAAAAATTAAAACTTAAATGTGAGAAAAGGTTTAAATACAGTTTAGTGTGTTTTTTTATTTTATATTTTACTAAATAAAATAAAATGTACTAAATACATCATGTTTTTATTTAATAACACTTTTGTGACTTAGCAGGTTTTATTGATCAAATTACGGTGTTAATAACGGACTTAGCTGTTTTTCTTCATAATAAAAAAATATTTACTTCTTCCACAAATCACTTAGGTAATTATCTTAAACATATCAGTAATAAAATTAAATCGTTCTATAAAAAAAAAAAAAAAATAACATGTTTTCTAACTTTTTTGTTACTTTTTATTGGTGTTTCATTCCTATAACATAATTGATTACATAATAGGAATAAAATATTAATTTTTAATAGCAATACATAGACTGAGCTCTTTTTGATGCTTCAGCGACTTTTCTCCCTCTTGGTCGCTTAACAGGTACGGATGTTACAAGACTATCAACGTGTACTTTTTTTTTCGGCCCAGCTCATATTCCAATTTTTTTTAAATATATCCTGTCTGTCCGTTTCTGTAAACGTTGAAAATCTCAATGTTCTTTTATCTGTTTCCTTACACTGGCATCTATTTTTCATTATTTTAGCATCCTGTTTCTCCTTTTTTCTTTCCATAGTATTTTTTCCCGCTTTCTCTTAATTTTCTATTCTTTCTAGCAAACCAATTTGACTTTTGAACCTGAACCCGTTTCTTCCTTTTTTTGTTATAAAATATCATACAATTAAATATTCAGCACTAAATAGGACTATTTTTATAAATTATTAAGATTCCTACAAAACGGCTAAGTACAATAACTTTGCGATTTGGTATACAGAAAAACTGCTAACTCCCACTTGTATAAACTATAGGTACCTATCTCAATTTATAACAGCAGTATTTATTTACTTCCCAATTGAATTTCAATTAAATATTAAGTAAATAACAATAACAGTAAATACCTGTACTATATTCCACGTTTGAAAACTTAAATTTAAGCCAAAAACACATTTATAATATATTTTTTCAAGAGCACACGTGACGGCTGCGAAAACACTGTACAAAATGGTCGGCATGAGGGATTTACCCGCCAACTTTTGAATTCATGGATTTGACTGGTTTGCTCATCACGCGTTTTTGTCAATTTACTAATTTATTTGACGGTTAGCTGTTTTTCTAGGCTGTGTATTTTTTTTTTCTGATTCGAACGGTGTGTAAAACGTAAAAACGGTTAAAAGTGGATTTGGCTGGTTTGCTCTCTAAGCCGACGATATTTGAACTGCCATAATATGAACTGTCACAGTGGTTAAAGTGACAAGGTACTAAAGTGTATACATTATTATTGCCCTTGACTGTACTTCAAAATGTATACTAAACTCAGGAGCAAAAATAACAGGTCAGAGTGCGTTTTTCATACAAACGAGGCCATATCGAAACCTTGGTTCCTCGCCAGGGGATGCTTGTAGTGAAATCTGATGATGGATACTCCGAGCATCGATACAGGACTTCCAGTGTGCCTAGGACACTCGATTGAATCTGCGGTTAACGCCGGAATTGTGCATGTTCAGAAAAACATCAAACATTACAGTAAAATGTAAGGAAATCCAAATGCTGACCCAAACTCTCTCGCTGTGGTGTCAACTGATTGTGCGATCAGTTAGGTATCTTAAGAACTTTTGACCTCCTCTATTGAACCTTGGTGTATCCATCATTAAACCTCCCTCAAAACAACCCCTGGCAAGGAACCAAGGCTTCGAAATAGCCTCGTTTGTATGAAAAACGCACTCAGACCCGTTATTTTTGCTCCTGAGTGTATTTATTTATCTACTAACAGCTTTTTACATATTTATATTATAACATTAAATTACTTTATCACTACATAGTATACTACATAGTATAAAACAAAGTCGCTTCCCGCTGTCTGTCCCTATGTATGCTTAGATCTTAAAAACTACGCAACGGATTTAGATGCGGTTTTTTTTAATAGATAGCGTGATTCAAGAGGAAGGTTTTTATGTATAATATATTCTGTTTTATGTACGGGTTTTACAGAAAACTTATATAAACCGAAGCGAAGCGAGGGCGGGTCGCTAGTAATTTATAATTCATACATACATACATACATACATTAACTCACGCCTTTATTCCCAGAGTGAAGTGAAGAGGGTAGGCAGAGCTACAGAATTTCCAACAACTCTAAAAACTTGTTGATAATTCTGTAACCACATTTTGCACACTTAAATACGCCTGTTTTATAATTCATATAGACATCGGAATCAACGTTCAAATTTCATGGCAATGTATGGTCGGCAGAAAAACAAATACAAACAAATACACTTAGTATTTTAAACCTTTATTTTGTATAAGTAAAAAAGAACTAAAAATGAAAATAAATATAAAATCAGGATATTGTGTTGAGTCCATTATCTCAGTCTAACACGGAGTTTGATTGGGCATTTGTTATTTATTAAAGCTAATTTTCAGTTATGAAACTTATGAATTATGAATGTTTCGATAAACTATTATTTGACTTTACAGATTATTTTGCATGACAGTTAAATTGACATTCGTTGGGAAATTTAACATAGTTTTATTTTTCGAATGCGAAATGAGTATTGAGGTTTTATGACGTATTTAGAATATCAACCTCTTTTAGTATATTTACAGTTTACCGCAGTGTATGAGTGTAAAAACAAAAAAAATAATTAAACGTTATTATTCAAATATTCAAATGTAGGTATTTATTTATTTTACTACCCTTACCGAGTGCCATGAAATTTGAACGTTGATACCTATGAATCATAGGTAAATTTATATGGCCCTTATGGATATAAGCCTCATCCATCTTTCCCCATTACCTTCAGTCTGGGGCTACATGTATCCAGTCCTCGCCAACCATTTATGTAGATAATTTATTTTATGATGTGTGATAATGCCTACAACTTTAAATTTATCAATTAAAACAATTAATTATACTTATTTACATTTATGTTTTAGTATACTTAATACGCATATTTGAGATATTTAATATTTAGATCCCTTTGCAAACAAAATGGACACTTACGGCTTACCGGCGTATTTTTCATTAAAAACTAAAAAAATCTGTACAAAACAATTTCGATATGTCAAATAGTATCTGAAATATTTAATTTTAAACTTTGTATGCGGCGTTCGAAACCTCACGGGTGATGACGTCATTGCTTAATAGCGGTACGCGCCCTTAGGTATATGGTGGAGTAAGTTTACAGGGCTATCTTTTTAACCGTAATAAGTAACCAGTTGAAATTTTCACAGAATACGTGTTATTTATTATAAACCCTGTCGTTTAAAATTATAAAATGAACACTAAATCAAATCCCAAGAGGGGTCCAAAGATAAAAAATACAATAAATATGAATATAAAAACATTTTTTTAGCATTTTTATATGGATTGTATTGTTATAATGACTTCTTGTCTTGATGCTATTTAAAGCTTAAATTGTAGTCTAACTTTCATTGTTTACGACTAAATAGTAATCTGAAGTAAAACTGCTACAAATATGTGCCAATACTGACTTTATCAACACGATGTATTCAGCGGTCACCCATCCTGTTTTAGGACTTGTTTACGGAGATGCAGAGCGTCGCGCGTGGCGTGCGGCTTGGCGTACCGCGGCGCGTCGGGCGTTTTTTTCCGTTAACAGAGAGGCGGCGCGTGCAGCGGGCCGCGTCATCACACGCGCAAACACAAACATATGGCACTGTACGGTGTTGTTTATGAAGCTGCGGGGCGTGATGGGGCGCGTGGTGCGGGGCGTAGAGAGTAGCGGTGCCCGCCGCTGCATCCGCGTCGGACTCTCGAGCGTGTAGCGGAAAGCGCAAGACTGTCAGAAGGTTCCGCCGCTGGCGCGGCCGGGGGCCCCCCTGCGGCTGCAGTGTCGGGAACCGCCGTTATTGACGCGTGCGACGCTGCGTGCAACGCGGCGATGCCATCCGCGGGCTCCAACGCAAGTAACGCTTTATTTGAAGCAAACGCGTGTAAAACCTCTAGGTACTCCGTAAACGCGTTTACCTATACAACGCCATATGTATGAATTTAGTTCAGACTCATTTGACAATGGCGTAGGCCACGCGTGCATACGCAATGAGGGAAGGCAATTTAAGCAAGATTTGTAGTATTTTTTTTTTACAAATTAATTGATAAATGTAATTATGAACAAAACTTAATTATCAAGATTATTGCCTAGTTAGTATCAAATTAACCTAACAAGCTCCTATTGTTCAAAATTGATAAATTTATTAAGTGGTGTAAGGTTTGTATGACATTATTGTACCTACATCATTAGAAAGAGGACAGACAACAGATGTTTTTTAAACAATTTCAAGAGCATAGTTTTTTGTATATATTTTTTTTAATCGGCATCACCATGTCCGCGTATTCTTCATCAGAGAATGCCGCCATTGTCAAATGAGTAAGACTCAACAAAACCAGCAATGTCAGTGTTGAACAAAAACACGAACAAAACTTAACAAAACGTAGAAAAACTAATAACGGTTTTAGAATAAAATGATTCGAGACGCTGCAATGAGATAACAAACGCAATAGTCACCAAAGACAGTCAAATCTCGACTAACAAATTTGACTACACGACGGGCCCCTCACCGCAGCTTTGAGAAGCATGATGCATTTCTGCTGTGTAAGAGGGAGATAAGATAACAGTTTTTACCTGGTGTGCGCGTGGTTTTACCAATAACAACGTTTTCATCAGCCTAATGCGTCCCTATTGCACAGAACTGACAAATTCATTAAGTTGTGTAAGGTTTGTATGACATTTAAGTGTTATGTAATATCTAAGTCTAAAACATATTGACCTGTAAAATTTACTCACAGGGTCAAAGTAAATATCAGTGACATCACTACAGCTATTTATAAGCTTGCAAAGTCTGGCGATGCGATAGGAGAATTTGATTCCAAGACGGTTCTTCTAAGGGGCGGGCAAAGAGAGTCCCCCATTTTAATTTGGCAAACGATGTACCAAACACCCTGTATAAATTAATAATTATTAAAATATTTTTATTTTAATGTTATTGTTATATTACAAATTTGTCACAGAAAATATCGAAAATCCCTAATAACCGTAAAACTCTAGTTACACCATTTCCATTGCCCTATCAGTTATAGACCTAAACCTATCAAATGAAGCTATAAACAACACAATATCTACACAAACAAAAAACATTTTCAACCTACGTAAGGTGGCATGAATGTACCTTGAAAAATTTGTTACTTCTTTAATACTGATTCAAAATAGGAAACTATTATATAAATCGATCTTATATATTATCTTGGGGGGCCGGAGCAGGGCGCTTACCTATTATGAAACCGCGATTAGTTTGGGATTGGAATAGCTGTCAACTCATATTGACGTAAGTGTATGGTAAAACTGTCACCTCTAATCCCTTTCTAATCGCGGCTAGATAATACCTACCTACCTAACAGTTCTATGTAACGTTAAGACTGGGCCAGTGGCGCCCTCATTACTTTTATTGTGTTTTCTAATAAACTTAGTTATTTTCTTGAAATTAGATGAAATGATTTTGTACTACAAATGGAAACACAACTTATAGGGTATATCATATAGTTTAATAATAATAATCATTCACCTTCGAGTTATTAACTTAACGGAAAAAAGTGGCCAACTTTTCCCGTTAAGCTGACTACTCAAAGGGTAATTGTTATTAAAGTTTGTTACGTATCCCATAAATTGTGTTTTTACTTGCACTACAAAAACATTTCGTCTGATCCATTTTATTTTCATTTAGAAAACACATTAATGAGGGCGCCACTGGACGCTCGGCGTTTGCGCGGCGCAGTCTTAAAACGAACCATCGAAAAAGATAAAAAAGATAAAAGATGTTTATTCAGTAAGTAGGCCGCACGGGCACTTTTACACGTCAAAAATCTACCAGCGCTTCGCAAGAGACCACTGCTGAGAAGAAGCGCCGCAAGAAACTCAACAGTAAGTCGTTTTTTAAATATACAATTGTAAAACTTAACCTAGCATTATATAAAACAATGAATCTAACATACGATAAGAAATAAATGTATTCACGCGTAGTTGAGCAGGAAAATGTGTCAAAACTCTGAATTTTCCCCAGTACTAATTAGTAGTAAGTAATAGAAAAATAATTATGAAAATTTTACTTAATTATGATGGTGTAATACAACTACATAAAAAGTTTCGATACATTCTCCTACAGAAACCGTGTCCCCTAGACAATATACAATGTTTACATATTTCTTACGATTAAGTTATTATTAAGTTATTTGGGTTTTTAGTTTAGGCCAAGCACTTTTATCTGATAGATAGTCCTCGACCCTATAGTAAGCTTTAGACATCAGCGACTTTTTCAAGTAAGTTTTAAGTACTGGAAATGGTAACTTTAAAACTTCGTCCGGTAATTTATTATAGAAATGGATGCATTGACCTACAAATGATTTAAAAACCTTACGAACACGAAATACAAGCAGATCCCTATTGAAGTGCCACTTTGAAACCACTGGTAGCTTAAAAACATTATTGCACAAATAAGTTCACAGAAGTGTGTCTCAAGCGGATGGCACTCACGCTCGCACTGGTCCAAACCGATCCGAGATATCGTGTCCATGAGCAGTGTCTATGTGTGCGTTGCTCGAGCGCACTTGTATGTAGATTGAATTCTGTACCTATCTGTTTTGTGGCGAAACCTTCTGACAGTCTTGCGCGCTCCGCTACACGCTCGAGAGTCCGCCGCGGGCACCGCTACTCTCTACGCCCCGCATCACGCGCCGCATCACGCCCCGCATCTTCATAAACAACGCCGTACATTGCCATATGTTTATGTTTGCGCGTGTGATGACGCGGTACGCTGCACCCGCCGCCTCTCTGTAAACGGTAAAAACGACAGACACGCCAAGCCGCACGCCACGCGCGACGTTCCGCGTATCCGTAAACAAGTCCTAGGAGTTAGATGCTCGCTCTAAGGTGTAAATGCGTCCCTTACGTTGGCCCATGATGGGCCATCCGCCCGCGCCCCGCGCCCTTTATTTTATTAATATTATTGATCAAAATTTTAAACGTTCGTAGAATGAAAACTGCAGGGTCTATTTGAACGAAACAAAAAAGTAGTATGTTTGTTTTTTATAAGCTTTACTTCTACAAAGATTCAAGCGATTTAGCGCACCTACTGACATTCTTCATTATATAGAGTAGTCTAGTTTTTGTAGCATTAAGGGCGGATTCGACCAAACGACATTAAGGTCTTATACCTAGAATAAACGCCGTTTTTTTATAAACTAATCTCGGAGTAAGTCTTATTACAGTTTGGTAAAATCGATGGAAAAATAAAAAGAGCCCGTTATCCTTGAAAGGGGTTGTATAAAATCGTTATAGAACTGGCGAACCGGCGGATAGGGCATTAAGAAAAAGAGTATTCTGAATGTATCCTGTGACGAAGAATAAGTTTATTAGTATCATCTTGTCTAAAACGCAACTGGTCTGTCTATGGCAGTAGATAAGTGGTCTAAAAAGCCACTCGACTCAACAAATATTATCAAGCCATCCAATTTGCAAATGGAAAATGGTCTAAAACGAAGCTGGTTTGAGCTAAAATGTATTAAGTCTAAATTAAATGCCATGATGCCACAGCCCTATGAGCAGTTCAAAACACAAACACATCGCGTCTCACGAGATATGTCTACTTTAGTAAATATTTTCATGTTAATAAATTAATAATGTTAACAAGATATAATTAATATTAGTGAAAATAACAAAATCAATATTTTTGAAAGGAATAACAGTCAATTAACATAATATAATTTTATATAATGTTTTTTTACATAATACTCGTATTAAATAATTTAATATATATACAACGTGTTACAAAATACCCCGTAAAAAATCTAATAAATTATCAAAGCCTAAAATATTGTCAACCCTAGTAAGCTGTCATGTCAGGGAACCGGAGTTAACATAGATTATTTAAACAGAGAGGCCTACCTACCAATTTAATAATTTTTCAACTTAAATGGGTTTAAAACCATATCCCGACGAGCGAGGTTGTGCATTGAACAAGGCAGAGCTCACTTTGAGCCGTTCCTGTAATTTTGACGTTCTTTACGAAAAAGTAAGTGCTACTTTAGGTTTCTTCGTAAGTAGTTTATTAGGTCTTTTAAAATCTTCCAAAACTCGACTTGTAATATCTATCTAATCAAATTCTGTACATTTTGTTAGTATGTCTCTTAATCGTTTCACGAATTAGGTAAAAATGTACTTAAACAATCTGCGTAGTTTACTCTTTAATTTTACTGAAATAGGGTTTTCACATCAATGAAAGCAATAATGGTTTTATTTTTTTTGCCGGTAAGTCATGCGATGATAGTACGGTTCTCAAATATTGTAAATGGACTTATTATAAGGTACCATTTAACCCCCTTTCGGCCTTACGGGTATTTTTGTAACACCTTGTATATTATCTGTTATACTGTGTGCCAAATAACGTGGCAATATGATACATTGACCCCACACGTTTACCGATATCCTTATTCATTAAATCTATCGCTAACCAATCATAAATAGAAGAAACCAATATCGCTAGAGTACCGCTAGTGGAACTTGAAAAGTGTGGTAACAAAAAAATAAAAGAAATTGAGTAAATTCAAACAGTAAATATTTGTTACATAAAAAAATATATACACATACGTTATTATGTAAGTACTTCGTACATTTTTCGTAAAAATATAAATGCATAACTGCATGCATAATCATAAGAGAGTGTTATATATTAAAATGCCATTACAAAAATATAAAACCAAGTCTAAAGTCAATATATAATCCATCAGGGTATTAAAAAGTCTATTTAAATAAATTTTAAATTATAAATACTTTGTTTTTCTACTATAGGTACATTCAAATAATTGTTCAACCCAAAAAATAATGATTTAGAAGCTGTTTCTTTCACACTTCGAGCGGAGGATACGCTCAGAGTACACCAGGGGTGTAGTACCTGTCGTCCACCATTTTGTATAAGTTCATTCCATCTCGAAGTAAGCTTGCGTTTGGTCAAGTTTTGGCAGCGCTCTTATTGGTTACGGTTTTTAGGGTTCCGTAGTCAAAGTAGGAACCCTCATAGTTTCACCATGTCTCTCCGTCCGCCCGCCGTTCCGCAGCCTAGTTCAGAGACTTTTAGTACTAGAAAGCTGTTATTTGGCATGAATAAACAAATTACTCACGCTAACAAAGTGGTAAAATGAAATCATGAAAAAAAGTTTTTTAGTGTACGACCTCCTACCTCCTATGTAATGTGGGGATGTTTTTTTTTTTCTCGTCTACCCCATAGTGTGGGGTATCGTTGGATAGGTATTTTAAAAGTATTGCGGGTTTGAAAAAAACATTTTTCTATAAAGGGATCCGTTTATGAAATATTAGGCTTTAAAACGCTAATTTTGGTTAGAGTCAAATGTCGCACCACTCCTACAGCCAAAACTACAAATACTAAAAATCTGAAAAATATCTTCATTTAAAGCACATATAACAAATTTAATAGAAAAACTTTCAGGACTAAGTAGACTTAATTAGTTCCTGAGATTGCGACTAAAGTGTTTATAGCCACTAAAAATCATCTAAGACAACACCAAATAACAACTTTAAATAGACTTTCGATACCTAGATAGAATATCTTTAAATAGAATGGATAGATAAATAGAATTGTTGTTGTGATGAAATGGTAGGAGAATGGAAAAGGAGGCTGAAACATTTATTGATGGCCCTAATAAATGCCTGCGCTGCTGCCCCATATTGCTGAATAATGCTAAAACCAAACATCAGTTGCCAAAAATGCAACTAAAATCTCAACAAATTTTTGAATATTTCTTTATAACTACCCTAGTTTAATTTAAAAATGAAAAAAATATGAACTATCAAATATACATATAATATTAAAACAAAAAATTAAAACTAAAAACCATCACCAATAAAAACAAAAAAAAAAATGGCGTCAAGGTTTACATTACAACCCCTGCAGCGCAAAGTGGTTTGACTAGATGAATGCATATCCAGTACCACAATACATAAGCGAAGTAAACAATACTTGCTTCAGAATGTTTTGGGGAACATAGGTAGGTGTAATTATTACAAACAGTGTTTTCTTGGTAGAGGGGTGTCATTATCCTGTAATCCCATGCTATCTGGCACTCAGGATAGTATAAGGATTTTATTGTGTATGCTTCACTCAATAGGTACTGAAAGGATCAGCTACCAGAAAAGGGAAAAATGGTAAGGAATCATAAGATCGAACAACACCTTGCGACACATTAGCAGCTTTGCTCCTGCCTTGGCCTTAGGGGCTTTTTTTAATCTGCTTAGAAAGTCTTAGTAGTAATTTGTTTTAAATTGCCAGAAAATCCAATATGTGCATTGTTTTTTGATATTATATTCATTGATTTATTTATGTTTTATATCTTAGGTGTCATCTCCATTATACGCGTTAATAGTAATATTGAGTCCTATTTTATTTCGAAATTAATCTTTTGTTCATAACTTCCACTGAATGTTATACTAAACAGGTTTATACAAAATGAGTGTATACCGCGTGGTTAGAATAGTGCCACTCCATGTCCTCCCGTGGATGTCGTAAGAGACGACTAAGGAAATAAAGGCTGTGTGTAGTACTGTTAGGCGATGGGCTTGTAACCTGTCACTAATACACTGGTAAACATCTTAGCCTAATTGCATGAAATGTGGTTACAGAATTATTAACAAGTTTTTAGAGTTATTAGTAATTCTGTAGCTCTGCCTACCCCACTCTGGGAATAAAGGCGTGAGCTTATGTGTGTGTGTGTGTGAGTGTATACAACGTGTTACAAAATACCCCGTAAAAAATGTAATAAATTATCAAAGCAAAAAATATTGTCAACCCTAGTAAGCTGTCATGACAGGGAACCGGAGTTAGCATAGATTATTTTAACAGAGAGGCCTACCTACCAATTTAATAATTGTCAACATAAATGAGTTTAAAACCATATCCCAACGAGCGAGGTTGTGCATTGAACAAGGCAGAGCTCACTTTGAGCCGTTCCTGTAATTTTGACGTTCTTTACGAAAAAGTAAGTGCTAGTTTAGGTTTCTTCGTAAGTAGTTTAGGTCCTTTAAAATCTTCCAAAACTCGACTTGTAATATCTATCTAATCGAATTCAGTACATTTTGTTAGTATGTCTCTTGATCGTTTCACGAATTAGGTAAAAATGTACATAAACATTCTGCGTAGTTTACTCTGTAATTTTACTGAAATAGGGTTTGCACATCAATGAAAGCAATAATGGTTTTATTTTTTATGTCAGTAAGTCATACGGTGATAGTACGGTTCTCAAATATTGTAAATGGACTTACTATAGGGTACCATTTAACCCCCTTTCGGCTTTACGGGTATTTTTGTAACACCTTGTATATTGTGACTATTATATTATCTGTTCTTATATCTCATATTACTTACCACATAGTAGGTAAATTAGGTTTGTTAGTTAGCTCTAGATGTTAAGCTCCAGAAATAGGAGCCTCGCAGAGTGGGGCTCCATCCTTTTATTAAGAGAGGAATTTTGAAAATTACATTTGGCAGTTGCGAACTTAAACCAGTTGCTACATAAGACTGTCTGCGTTTTAGACCACTTGATACTTGTCCAACTGCGTTTAAGACCTCATGCATCATAAAACCAGCTGCGTTTTAAACTACGCTACTTACACCAGCTGCGTTTTAGACCATTTGCTGCTTAGAACAGCTACGTTTAGACCACTTGCTGCTTAGACCAGCTGGGTTTTACACCACTAGGCTCATTTATCAGTAATAGAAGTTTACGTCTTAATTATTTACCTTTGACTTTATACTAGACACCTGGAAGGGTACACATTTATCGTTCAAATGTCTTGTTCTCACCACATAAAATTATTATAATACAATAGCATTTGAAATTAAGACATAATCAAGCATGAGTTCGTTAAATTCTTTAGTATATTAGACGGCTGGCTACTCCACTGCTACTTTCATTGAGAATTTATTGATATCCCAGATTATAGGGTATGTTTTTTTTTTTTTTTTAATTTATTGAAGCTTTGGCTACTAGGCCATTAGCTTAAAACGAAACAGTCTTATTCTAATAAGTAATAACATTAACATAAAAAATACATCTACCTATTTACAAAACAAAGCAATAAACATTAAACTAAGTATAAATGACTGAAAATTTTAAAATTTACAAAGGAAATTAATTTCTACCATATTTATACAAAAGAAAAAAAAATACAAAAATTATAGGGTATGTCTATTAAAGACAGATAGGCATCAATCTTGGAACTGACATAACGTTAGTAGTAGTTGAGTCCCACACCGCCATACCTTTAGACATACCCTATAATCTGTGCACACCGCAGCGAGTGTGGCAGCGAGAAACAGTGGCGCTAGGTATGCCAAAAATAAAAAATAATAATTGAGGAATGGCGGCAAATCAATTCTAAGAGCAGCTCATTCTCGAATTGAACGAAGTAAACTTCTTCGCACTTTTGGTTGATAAGCACGATTTAGTTACCTTCGTTCAATTCGAGAACGAACTTTTAATTTTTGCAGTTTGTCTATGAGCGTACGCAGACAGAGAGTGGTCAGAAGTTCCGAGTTCAGAGTTCTGCGTTCTACCGAACGTACCGAGTCTATAACAATAACGCACGTCAGCGGGCAAATAATAATAATTGTATCAATAAAGGGGTGGAGAATATTATAGCTTACGTATGTGGTTATGTATAAGCACATGATGCTTACACACACATACGCATAAAATTAGTGTAAAGAACATGAACTAGATGGCAGAACAAGCAACCTTTTTTTTTTTACTCGGACAGAAAATAACGCTGTGTTGCCAGTCTATATCCAGTGTACAATAATAGTAGTCTTTGGGGCAGTCAGACCGCGGCCACGGGTTGGAATCTACCTCATTCACTCTTTTACATTACTGATTTGGGACGTCATTGTCACTTTGTGGGAATCATGACCTGAAGTTCATAAGGTATCCTTTACAGTTCAGGTAATTGAATGATGTTACAAAGCGTGAACAGTTTACTCGTTAAGGTGGGTCTACGCTAGACGAACCGAGCACGAGCGAAGCACGAGCGGAGCCGTTCTCGGTTTCGTCGTTCGCGGCGTCAAGTGTGGACGTACAACTAAACACGTCCACGAGCGCACTGCGAGCGCGAAGCAAATCCCTTTGTGTTCGTCAAAAAACCGACAACCGGCGGAACGCAAACGAGCACGAACGAAACGCTCGCAGCGCGCTCGTTCGAGGCTTGTAAGTCGGTACACATTAGACGAATTGTGTTCGGCTCGTGCTCGGTTCGCCTAGCGTAGACGCACCTTTAACTTTGCTCTATCTGTGGGTCATTGTTACATTCATTCAATAATTATTTGACGGTGTATGCCAAAAAATTGGTATTGTGTTATAAAGATTTATCTAAAATAAATACTTAATAATTTTCTCTTTTCAATCTTTTCCAGGTTCCATTTCCATTTCCACCAAGTTTAACGTTCACTCCATCCATCAATTTGAAATTCTGTTCGCAAAATCATAATAAAATAGTAATAATAATAAAGCCTCTTTATTTCGGAATATTAAATGCATTTTTTAATTATAGGTACTTAAATTTGTATTATTCTTTGTCCGAGTGCTCTGTAGCAAAGGCCTCCTCCCTTTCCTTCCATTGCGTTCTTTCTTTTGCAAGTCTCGTCCAAATTTTGCCAGCGAATTGCTTAAGCTCATCTATCCATCTTCGGTATTGTCTCCCTCTTTTCCTTATTTTGTCTCTTGGATACCATAGTGTTGTTCTTTTGCTCCACTTATCGTTGCCTCTTATCATGTGACCTGCCCATCTCCATTTAAGCCTTTTTATTGTTTTCTTCACATCTGGCAATTCAGTTTCTTCTCTGAGCTTGCTAATTCTTATTTTGTCTTGTCTCTTTACACCTAGTATACTTCTTTCCATAGCTCGTTGACATACTTGAAGTTTACTTTCCAGTGCTTTTGTTGGTGCCCATGTCTGGCATCCATAAGTCATTACTGGTAATATACTTACATGAATCAAACACTTTCTTTTTGAGTTTTATACTGATGGTTTTGTTTTTCATAATCTCTTTAAATGACCAGTATCTGTTCCATGCATTTGTTACCCTTCTGTTTATTTCCTTAGGCATCTGGTCCTCAAATGATATTGTTTGACCCAAGTAAATATATTGCTCTACATATTCGATGCTATTAATAAAAACTCCGTTTAAGTGAGGTCAACATTGTGTAATCCACTATTTAACATTACAATCTCCTTATAATCAAGTTTGTACACAAGACCGGCATAACAAACGTAAAGTAACCCCTTTCCCGCGATATCGCGTTCCTTGACAGCCCAAGTCCCGCGCGAGAGCCAAAAAAAACCACAGAGTCTAAAAACGTCACCAGTTCCGTTTTATCATCTCTGTTTTGACCGGCGACAATGGCAGTGAGATATTATGCTAATCAATTATTATTAGGTATATCACAATGGTGTAATCATCTAAATTAATACATCTTTAACAGTCGGCCAACCTGACATTATGTCTGTCTCAGACATATCTAGCTAGAGCTCCTCTCATCGGCATAATGCTTAACCTCAACGGCTCAGCGACCAAAGGTCTTTTAATATACCTAGACCTTTTGTCAATTTCTTTTGGACTCTAAATACCAAGTAACTAAGCTTAAATTTCAATTAGGTATTGACATTCCAGCAACGAACTTTTTTTTTAAAACGCTTGTTTAAGCATTTAGGTATCCAGTAAAAATCGAAGCTGGTGGAACAACAACAATAATAAAATATTAACTAAGTCAATTTAACGTCATACACAGCAGTTCTCTAAACACGGTATCTTATCTTATCTTATCTGAACACAATAAGAAAATTATATAAGTTTCAAATTCAAACTGGAATTAAAATGTTTACAAATAATAATTACTATTATTATTTCATTTATTTTCGAACAAACAAATAATGATTACCAAAATTTTATGTATATAGCACCCAAATGACAGTGCGAATTTATCTATTGCCCGTTTCCCGTTTCCTAGGAATCAAATGTGCGAAATGTAATTACTAAATACAACAACCTAACCACGAATTGACGTTCAACAGTTTTTAGTTAAAATGGGTAGTGAAATATGACATTAATATCACATATTCAAGATAAGATTAAGAACCCAAATGCAACTAAACTAGTCCTACAACCGCACAACGAAACCTAAATTGAGTTGCTCTGAAAAGACAAATAACAATAAAAGCTACGTATTGTTCCACAAATTCCTATTCTCATAAATCTCACTATACTAAAAAGTTTATTTTGTACACTTGTCTGACAACATAATCACTAACCTTGTGTCATCGTTTTATAGATGTTTAAGTAGTTTAGTTTAGTTTATTTTCATCACACTTGCTCGTAAATAGTGTCCTAACATGCTAGAAAAATCGACCGTAAATCCAAAATAATACCCGTGGGCCTTTTTTTTACCATTACGTTACTTAAGTGCGTAATAGCTTTTTTTTTAAATATTATACGTGGACTCAAACTATCACAATACGTCAGGACCCCAATTCTTGTGCCATTCGATATGAAGTTTCATTCGAGATGAAATGTCAGTTTAATACTATTTCCTAACAATCTCGCATAATAAACTATTGATCTCATATGTCACTAGAATCGGACTCCGAACACGTTTGACATTATCTGTGGTAAGCCACAGACAATGATGTAGTCTGCCGCTAATAAGTTAAAAATATGATCTTTTGTCTGATTTTATTTCATTTCCTCGCAATTGTGATGAAAAACATTGTATGTTACACGGGTGGTAAAGGAAATACAAAGCTCGAGTCATTAAAGCCCTCAGCCTACGGCTTCGGGCTTCTAACAGACTCTCGTTTGTAATTCTTTCTTTACCACCCTTAATACACAATGTACTATTATTCATCAATGTAATATTACAATATTAATTGCATTGCATGTCAAATTACATTGAGATCGCCAAACACAAATACCTACTAATAATCAAAGAATACAAAAATAAATAATAATTATAACAACAACAATTACACACAATTATGTATTATTATGTACCTACAGATCTACTTACTACCACAATTTACACGTGAAACGACGTCAAAGTGAATGTGCGACAAATTCTAATTAAATGAAGAGCCGCGTCATAAACATTATTTACATCTCTCCAACCCACAAACATAATAATCATAAGTATACAATACACTGTCTTCGGCCATCCCAACTAATGAATGACCTCATTCATTTCGTATTTGCATTATATCTGTAAAAAAAAATATACACGGTGATTCACTCACTAAAGCACAACATCAATACCTTCAATGTAAATACAACCTTTACTGTATCCTGCAGCAACTTCTAACTTATGTTCAATGTGGGCACCGCTTGCATATACCCTATGCTTCGGCATCAGTCCTCTTTCTTTTGTCATCGTCAGCTTTCATTTAAATGTTGTGGGAACCATGTACGTATACCCTACGTAATGGCATCAATTATTGTGGGCACCGTGTACGTATACCCTACGTAACGGCATCAACTCCACACTTTGGTTTGTGGGCACCGTGTACGTATACCCTACGTAACGGCCTCAACTCCACACTTTGGTTTGTGGGAACCATGTACGTATACCCTACGTAGTGGCATCAATTATTGTGGGCACCGTGTACGTATACCCTACGTAACGGCCTCAACTCCACACTTTGGTTTGTGGGAACCATGTACGGTCAGCCGCAAAATTGCATGGACACCTCAACGTCTATAATCCCGTGAACACGTGAGGTCACGTTCGTAACAAACAACCTAGATGGCGTTGTTAACTGAGCTAGTGAAATAGTTGTTTACTTCAACTTTATGACGTTATAGTATTAGAATCGATAATTTCGCCAGTTAACTAAAAGAGCCATTGGCTTAGTTAGTTGACACCTTGTTTTTACGCGGGGTCAGTCTGTGGGTCGGGAGATCGTAACTGCGTTTTGCATTTTTTTTAATAAATATTGTGTCGCACTAAATAAATGTATTATGTTTTTAAATAATTATCGTTTTTAAGAAATTATACAACTTTTGTTATTTAAAATGAAAAAAACTTTATTTCTTGTATAACATCTTAATTTAGTAAACTGTTTACATAGATTGTTTATAATATACCTACCTTTGTAACAATAGTATGACTATCTAATACTTAACATATTATTGCGGTAACAACTTAAGTATTCGTTTCCGAAATCGGAAAGAGGCTTGAAGTTGAACCACAATAACATAGTAATTACTAACAAATATTTGGAGACCGGGTTACCTTCAGTCAAACGCATTATGGTTAACTATGTTTTGATCACTTATCTATGCATAAAAACTGAAAGTTCGTTTGTAAATGGTGTGATTTGTCTTATTTAAAATAAGATAATTATTTACTGTTGCAAAATAGTATAGAAACGTTAAAAAAGCGAAAATAATGTTCACTTTTGTATTAATTACTTACGTTAACCCGATCTCCACTTGTCCCCTCGTATAACCCCCACTTATATAATAAACTTTAATATCTAGTATAACCCCCACTCTGTTCGATCACAGCTTGCATTCGGGAAGGCATTGAATCGATATAAGATTCTGACATAGATTGGATCCACGAATACTATCCCATATTTTTGAACAATGGTCTTCCAAGGCTTTCGGAGTTCGCTCATTCTGGTGGGTGATCCCAACGTTGGACAATGATACCCCATAAATTTTCGATTGGATTTAAATCCGGTGACCTTGAAGGCCAGGGAATAGCCCTAATATTATTGTGCTGACCAAACCACTTCCGCACACTACGTGAACGGTGTATGGGACAGTTATCTTGCACAAACGTTATCACCGGCAACTCTTCCTCTGGATACACATTGCGAACGGTGGGCAACATGGTGTCCTCCAACATTTCCATATAATTAACACTGTTCGCTCTACTGGGAAGTCTAACCAGTTCTCCTGGGTCAGCCGCACTCATCCATCCCCACATATTTACGGTTATACGACCAGATTCCATGTTGGGCACTACATGATTGTCACTATACCGTGTATTATTTCGGCGTCACAAGCTTAGTCGTCCGTGTTGGCTGGATTTAAAAGTCTTTTCATCTGTAAAGATGACATTACTCCAGTCGAAATGTAAATACTCCAAAGCGAACTCTAACCTTGCTCTTTTATGGCTTTCTGTTAGCAAGGGTTTGACAGCATGCCTACGATGATGCAGACCCTCACTATGTAGAACACGACGAATAGTATCTGCACTTGTATTAAATAATCCAGCGTAGTGGGTTGTTCTTTTAAATCCATCTTCCTCATAATCCCTCACCAGGGCTTGACGCTGGGGTGTGCTTGTGAGTGCTGGTCTTCCCGTTCTTTGCCGGGATAGCAAAGATCCGTCCTCTTCAAACCGCCGTATCCATAAAACAACAGTTTTCCTCTGTAAAACAAAACAGAAATTTATAATAACAATTAAAGATATAAAATGCTATAAATAAAAACGAAATATAAATTAATTTTATAAAAACATGAGTGACTACTTACGTTTACACCGGTTCCTCTAGCAATTTCTAACAAATTTCTGCCTTGACCATGCAAAGCAATTATTTGCGATCTTTTGACCAGGTCAATATTGCAACGAGAAGTCATTATTTAAGGAAAATTCAACGAAAGTAAAATTAACACAAAAAAGGCAATCGATTAAGCAGCTAACGAACGAACGAGCGTAAGTCTTTGTAATAATCATTCTGGTATTTATAAATCTTAAGTCTACCCTCTTTAGCAGTTACATTAAGCGGTTTCGTGCGAAAATAAGCAAATCATTATAAACTAGTAATTAATTTCGACGCCACAATAAAAGGTTTGATGGTCCAATGGCATATAAGGCCGCCCTCCTTCACGACCCAGTGTCCCGGGTTCGATCCCACGTCGAGGAAGAAATGTTTTTGATCATTTAACCTCTTAGTTTGGAATTGACTAACATTTCATAATATAACTACTTAAATCTACTATACTAAAATATTGAAACTATAAAATAAACAAAATAATGTTTGATTAGGTTGCGTATGAGCAAAGAAATATTTTTTTAATATTTTAAGATCATTACCTGTTACGTAGCGCGACTAACCTAGCATTAATTCGTTATTTCAAATAACCCGCGCGCGCTGTTGCTAAGTACGTGCAACGCTTGGCAGCGGCGGGCGCGGGGAGCGGGCGGGGGATCGCGCGTCCGTTGAGGCGCGCGAGCGCGGCACGCGGGCAGTTGCCGGGAGTCTGTTTGCGCATGGCCGCCGCGCCGCTGTATAATTATTGTTTTGCCATGTTTTGTATATTTTTGTCTAACCAGTGTCAGTTTTGTGTTTTTTTACTTCATTATATTTAGTCAATTCATATAAGCCTACGTTTTTAATAACCCTGCACCTAATCTTCTACAATTTTGGTCCATCGAGTTCGCCGGATGCAGTAGGTATGAGTGGAAAACGGCACACACGCAACTCAATGCGAACGAACATGGCAAGTAATGCAGACTCAAATTTGGGACTACCGACTCCGTCAGAGTCCGAAGAGCAGACGCCTGTGACGGCGCAGCAGCTCGCGCGTGGCCCAGCGGTGGGCGGTCGCATCGGCCGCCCAGAAGAAGTACCGCCGCTGGTCGAGAGCACGCCGGCTACTGTGAGCACCGTCCGCGCAGGGCGTGGCGACGGAAGCCACTCTTCGAGACTGAGCCGCGCCGGGCGCGACGCGCTCCGCATGCGCGCGGAGTATGAAGCGGAGCTCGAGGTCGCGAAGCTAAAGGAAAGCGTGATCAAGAAGAAGCTTGCGCTAGAAATAGCAGAATTAGATGCGCAAGAAGAGGAAGAACAGGACGAGCCGCCGCGCAGCCTCGCGAGCGGAGCCGCCTCGCACGTGGAGCGCTGGCTGAGGGACGCGCCCGCCGCGCCGCGACACGCGCCGGCGCCGTCGCCGCCGCCGTCGGCGAGCCAAACGGACATTGACCGGTTAGCAGAAGCCATCGGGAAGCTAGGCCAAGGCAGGAGAGTGCCCCGGCAGGTTC